>JAEANM010021515.1:0-11832 GCA_017656035.1 Myanophis thanlyinensis
TGTAGCATTCTGGGTTTTGGTCTGGCTTCAAGTTTGAGGTCTGGGTCTGTGTTCTTGCCGTGTGTCAGCTTGTTTGGTTTTGGGGTCAGGAGATGCGACAGCTGGTGAAGCAGCTATGGCCTGGTTTCTGGATAATGGTTGTCCTTCATTTATAGGATGGGTTTGGGCCTGGGTCTGCTGATGGGGATTCTCCACAAACACAATATCAGGACAGCCTTTGGCACTGACCAAAAAATAGCCAACATCCTAAGGACCTAAAGACAAAATCCAGCTAGAAAACCAAGGAGTTTATGAAATACTATACAACAATTGTCCACCCACATACATTGGATAAACCAACAGGAGAATAAATGCATGCATCACAGAACACAAGAACGCAGTTAGAAAAGAAGAAAATACTTCTTCCCTCTTCCAACACCTTAAAGCCACAGGACATGAAATTAATTTCAAAGGAACCAAATCAATATCCAACACTGAATACTCCAGCAAAGAATAATCAGGGAAGCCATCGAAATAGAGAAACATCCCCATAACATGAACATACGGGACAATACCTCCCAACTACCAGACATCTGGAAACTAGCCCTCACCAACAAACGAGTCCCAGCCATGAAAACCAACACCAGATCCAAAACACAGGATACCACCACCAATCCCCCTCACCAGACCCAGGCCCAAACCCGAAGCAGAAGGCACCAGCCTGAGAATGGTGAGTGGGACCTCGCCGAAACATTACGAAGATACTCTCAGACTTACACAGGAAAAGACCCGAACACACCTAGATCTGCATGTGTGTGTGTGTCTGTGTGTATATACTTTGATTTAATTTTTACCATTCTGACTCTATTGTCTGAAAAATAACCCCTTTATATATGATTTATTCAGCAAATATATAGTCATTACATTTATATCCTGGATTCATTTTATAGAACTTAAAATAATATGTATAATTTTCCTTCTTTCTATTTAAAATTCTTCATAAATGACTTACTGTAGTAAGGATTTAGTTTTTACATTTATATCCTGATTTTATTTTATACTATTTAAAATGATACATATAATTCTCTTTTCTTCTATTTTCTCCATAACAATTACTCTATTAAGTAAGCTGGGCTAAAAAAGAATAACTGGCCCAATGTCACCCAACTGATTTCCCTGTCTAAGGAGCACTGGAAATTGGGAGATCATGTGTTCTAATCCAGCATTTTTACCAATATACAAAACTGAGGGTCAATTTTTTCTTATAAAGAAAATTTATATAAAATGTTTTATAGATGCTGTTTGTCACCTGCTAGGTTACCTAAAATATTTAAAAATATGTCTAGCAAGTGTTGGAAAGGTAATCAAAAGAAGAGCACATTTTGTCATATGTGGTAGATGTGTGATAAAATTAAAAAAAATTGGGCAAAGATACACAGGTGGTTAGAAAAGATGATAGGGAAACATGTAGATTTTAAACATGAACTGTTTTTATTAGGTATAATATCAGAAAAATTAGATAAGAAAAGTATGTATTTAATATTACGTTGTAACAGCAGGATTCTATTTGCATCTCTGGAAAAATGGAAGAAACACCATGATCTGAAGAGATAATTAAGAAGATATTAGATTGTGCAGAAATAGATAGATTGACATTGAAGATTAAGCAGAAAGAAGACACAGAATACTATCAAACACGGAACTAATTCTACCAGTGGTTGGAAAAAAGGGATGGAGATTAGCATTGAGACTAGTATTGGTAAGCAAATTAAATACCCAGACAACATGATGTTTATTAAGCACTAAGACATGTAATTAATTAAAAAACAATTAAAAAAAAGACTTGACATAATGAATAGGGTTCATTCTTAGGCTGATCATTTTTTCTCTGAATACACATTTTGGTTATTGAACATGGCACACAATTATTTAAATTCACCGCTTTGAATTCTATTAAATTCTTTATAAATTGTTTTCTCCAACTTATCTATTTTAACGAATTGACACAACAAGACACTTTGGACAACATTTATTGAGTTATGTTAACAACAAAACAACCACAAAACCTGAATTTTATAACCCTTTTCTGAATTTGATGAGGAAAAATGCTTTCAAAATTTTTCCATGGAAGAAAACAAAGTGAAATTTGCATGGGTATCACAACAAAGGGATGTATAAATGTATAGTTTTATTGTACAGTTATTTGACCAGCAGTGTACAGCCCATCTATCTTTCCATGCTTCAAATAATTTCCAAGGAAAATTAGAAAAGGATATGGCTATTTTCTATTGAGGAAACACAGGACACCCAAGAAATTGCAAACTAATGGAAAGATGTCAAACAGAAAGAAACAATAGCAACAGGAACCAATACATCACCATAAAAGGTTCTGAAAAAAAGACAGGAAAGCAACAGAACTTTTATAGCAGAATAATAATTTTGGGAAACTGGAAGATGGATTTCACCTTAGAGAATAAAGATTTTGGAAGCTGTTGCTGCTATAATATTCTGCCTTATATGGATTGATGTTCTGTTTTATTTATATTAAAGGTCTACATAGCAGGGCATAGGATCACCCTAGGGACCAAAATGTATAAAATGATCCTGTTCATCCTGTGAAATCTTGGAGTGATTAAGCAAACCTTTTCTGAGGGGGCCTACATCAGTATGGAACAAGTGACCTCCAGGATGTGTTTGACTTCTTTGATCCTATTATCCCAGAGGTTTTGAAGAATTCCTTGTTAACTTTCAAGACCTAAACTGATGGTGCCTAGAGAACCATTTGATTACCCATGCTTTTTAAAGCTGATTTTTTTTAAAGGACTGGGAATTGTTTATTCAAATATGCTTTTATTTAGCATGTTTTTATCATATGTCTATCCAGAGTCATTTTAATAAATGATCTAAAAATTGAGCAGATAAGTAAATTAAATTAGAACACTTGCATAGGTATTACAGTAATTCCCTTTCCTGTTAGAAACAGGAAATAAAGACATAATTATCTCTACTTTTCTAATAAGAGTAACTTTTAGATAAAATTAATCAGCCACTGCCCAATAGCCTCTTTAAAGTGCTCTGAAACCTGCAATGGAATTTCTGAGGCTAAACTGAAGAGCATTTGACCTGCAATTCAATTAAAAAGCACTTAGAAAAATGCATACAAAAGGCAAAAGTAGTGAAGCTGTGAGCTAAAAACCTTTTCAAACTCAAACAAAGCTAAAGAGAAAGTAGAATCTTAGCCTGTATATGCACCTAATTTAGTATTTGGTTAGCACTGTTTTTTTTTTATTTAACCCACTTGTTTTTCATATATGTGTAAGCAATCATACCTATTATTCCTTTCTCCTGTTGTAACACAACAGCCCTATGAAGTAAGTTGGGCTAAGAGAGAATGGGGAAACGTTAAAAAATAGGCATATGATGAAAGTTTCATCTTACAGCTTAATGTATAGTTCATATTTTGGGAGAAATCTCCAATTTGCCATCCATGTAGGTGGTGTGATGAATTGTAAAGAAAAATTCACTCTCCCACTGCGGAGATCCCAGAATTCCTAGTTAGAATGATTTATACTGACCAGAATTATTTGCAAGAAAATAACTTTGAATTAGCTAACACCACCAATTTGAGTATATTAAGTAATTTTGCATATTAATAGTTATGTATTAGTCTGAATTTAAAGACCTTTAAAAACTGTGGTGGTTATTTATGTGAAAAATACTTGCAATGGTGGCTGAGATAACATAATATATTCTCCCTAAGGTGTACTTTCTAGTAAGAACTTGTTCAGATGCTTAGTAAGAAAGTAGGAAACCTACACAATGTCAGTGGCGCAATCAGTGATAGATGGCCTAATTAAAATGTAGTTTCTCCTCAAGATCTAAACATATCTCTCAATAACTGGCAATGTAAATTTCTGTCAGGTGAAAAAAAAATCCTTAGAAGTTCTATGTTCTATAGGGATATAGAGACAAAAATTTGCATTGCCAGTAATTGAGAGAGATTTTTAGGTCTTGAGGAAAAACTATATATATATCCCATCATTATTTTTACAAATATCCAACCACCATCACCATGTCAGTGTGGTGAACATAACTAACATATCTTCCTCCCCTCCTCCTATTTTCTCTACACCAACAACACTGTGAGGTGGATTGGGCTGAGAGAAAAGACTAGCTCAAACTTGCTTGGCTGGTTTTCATGGCTAAGATGAACTTTAGTCTCTGCTTTAACATCTAATGGCTCCTTAACCATTAGACCAAACTGTCTTTGTATAATGTATGAATATATAGTATGGATATGGAGCTTTATTCTTGATAAAATTTTGCATATCAAACATGTATTCTGAAGAAATTTAGATATATAGAAAAGACTGTATGAAGTGGCAAAATATAGCCTGCATTCCAAAATATTCATCTACTATCTTTCTAAAATTTCAAAATAGTTTGCTAATTTTAAGTTAAAAGAAAAAAATAAATAGTACTAAGAAGGTGAATTGTTTTTTTTTAAATCTCAAACAAACACAAAAACAGTTGTTTAAGGAAGATTGGTATCTCCTGAGTAATCTGAATATTTACTTAGGAGTTATATACAGTAACTCCAGGCAGCAAACAAAGATTAAATCTGAAACATATTAAATACTGCAGTAACCCAAACCAACTGGATAAACATGAAAATCTGAATCTAAAACATTCCAGTTCTAATCTAAGAGGTGAAACCAAAGAGATGAGCCAACAGTGCTCATTTAACTCCTGCCTCAAACACTGGGGGGTAAATCAAGTCTTTGTGCCTTACAGAAAGCCAAAATGATCTGAGACATCCAGATGTTTCTTCCACAAGCTATGTGGAATCTGATGTACAAGACAAGACAATGGTAATGGTAATGATTATAACAGGGGAAAACATTTTATTTCATTCCTGCAACCATACATGCAGCACCAAGAGAGCAAGAAGATTGCTAAAATATAATATTTGTCTAATTTGTCTAAGGAAAGCACATCTTTCTCCTTCTGTCCTGGCCACTTTTTACAGAGGGACGATTTGAGAGTGTTTTACCAAACTGCATCACTGTTTGATTTGGTGGCTGCAGTGCCTCAGAGAAAAAGTCAATTCAGAGAGTGGTAAAGACAGCTGAGGGGATTATAGGAAGCTCACTTCCTGTTATTCAGGATAGTGCTTATAAGTGCTATGTGCTTAGAGCTCAAAGCATTGTTAGAGACCCCACACATCCACTTAACAGCCTGTTTCTGTTGCTCCCCTCTGGGAAGAAGTTTCAAAGTATTTCTAGCAGGACTACCAGATTCTGTAATAGCTTTGTTCTCTATGCCATCTGTCTGGTAAACTCCAAGATTCATTTTTCTCGCCATGTACATTTTCTCCATGTCATATAATATATGTGGGTATGAACATATGCATATGTGTGTATGTATGTGAATATGCATGTATGTATGTATGTTTGTTTAATATTTTTGTCATGTTTATGTAATGTATATTGGAAGTGGTGATGCTCTGAGAAATGTATGAAACAATATTTCATTTTAATGTATGTCAATTAGTGTACAATTAAAGTGACAATAAAGTTATTCTAAGTCTAAGTCTAATTTGATTTTCAATTTCCAATCAATTTTTTTCTCATAAAAATATTTAGATTATAGTCAGCCACCTTTTTGCATATGTAGGCCAGAAGTTTTTTTCAGAGCTGCATTCTGAGATAGAACTCTGAGTTTCTTTACACTGTGGGAACTATTTTAGGTATTGTATCTTCACATCAGAACTCATGCTATCTAAAGAGCTGTGGGTTCTAGTTCCGGTCTATGGTTTCCTGTCTGTACCTTTTTCTGTTGCAAAATAACACTGCTGTTTCCTTAAACTTGTAGAAATGGAGGGAGGGAGGGAGGGAGGGAGAGAGAGAGAGAGAGCGAGAGAGAGATGACCTTAAAGATTTCCAGCTAAAGTAAATGCTTATTTATTTCTATTTATTTAATGTTTCATGTAGTTGCCCAACCCACTGAATGCTACTTTAGGCAGTCTACAACTCTAAAATCAAAACCATAGTATTCCAACAATGAATCAACAATAAGAGCAAAGCAGACAGTCATAGCACATCAATATGTACTCCTTTCCCCTTTGCAAGTTTATTAACATCCTGGTTCTAGTATCTAAACTAAAGTATGGCCTCCCATATTAGCCTAAGGTGGGTTGAGGCCAGTCAAATCTTTAGAAGAAGGATGGGACTGAGTGAAGACAGAAAGTGGGGTAGGAAGATTATTCTACAGGGCAGGTGTTAGGATCTCAAACAATTTTATGTTATAAATAAACTCCATACCAATATTGTTTACTGCCACTTTTTGTCTATGTAAATTTTAATCAGCAGATGCTTTTTATAAAGATAGAATTTGACTCGATATTATCAAGAAAAAGAATCAGTTTGGTATAGTGGTTAAAACATCAGGCTAAAAACTAGAACATGAGTTCTGATCCTGCCTTAGCCACAAAAATACGTGGGTGACTTTAGGCCAGTCATTTTCTCTCAGTCCCAGGAAGGAGGCAATAGCAAATCGCTTTTGAAAAATATTGTCAAGAAAACTGCAGGGGCTTTCCAGGCAGTCTGAAAATTAGAAACAATTGAATGAAAGGGGGGGGGAAACTTTATCAAATGAAGAATTCAATCTGATTCCTAGTCAGAGCTGTCAAACTTGCAGCCCATGGACCAGATTAATCACGTGCTGGCATTGCCTCTACCCAGTTTAGCAAAGGGGAAAAAAGTCCCGATACATCACATGATGCTGCCATGACGACATGAGTTTGACACCCATGCTCTTAGAACTGATTCACAGTCTGATCTTAGGTGATATTTTCAGTACATTTTGGACATCTGTCTAGATAACAAAGGGTTAAATAAGATGCTCAGAAAATTTAAGTCTTTATCTGAAAATTGCACAGTTGTTTGTTTTTATAAAAGTATTACTTGTATGCAAAAATTATATTTGTTTGATCAGAAAAAGACTTACTATATCTGTTTCAGAAATATAAAAATAAAGTCCCATTTATCTATTTGTGCAGCAAATAAATTCTTTAAAATAAAGCACTTCCCATGACATCTTAAAGACAAGTCCTGTAACAGCCTAAAAAGAAGCAATTTTATAATTATTGCTATCAAAATGATTTTTTTCCATGTGATTATATGCCAAAATCAATATGCTAATCTTCGGAATCTACTGGATTATGTATAATTCTGCAAGGGGTGAGTCTTTTTTTGGTCTAATATTTCCATAGTTGTTCCAATTGGGTATAACTGCTTGTTAGGTTTTTGCCCTTCTCATGTTTACAATATGGATATGCATATTGTACTAAGACAGAAGTGCTTAATCACGGTGATTGATTTTTTTTAGTAAGTTACAATTGGTTAGATACATACTTCGTGCTGATTTCTAAATTACAGCCAAATGCCGAAGTTCATATATTAAACCAAAAATCAAATAAATCCATATTATGAATCCAGAGATAGACCATCTTTTTACAGTGACTACTGAACATTATTTCTCCACCACACTGTGACTCACCAAGTCTCACAAAGTTACCCAACTTTCACTGTGTTAAAATAACACTAGTAAGAACAGGTGACACCAGATGTATTGTCAGTTTCTGGTAAATGTCTTAACTCTTAGCTTTAAGTCTTTGCTCTACATTGCTAAAATGAAGAAATTCTGGAAGTTGGAGTCTACTCATCTTGAACTTACTAAGGTTGAGAAACACTTACCGGTATTTAGAGTCATATTATCTGTACAATGCAGCACAAATCTGGCTGGAACTAACACCCAAACCTGCCCTATTCCCACTGCTTCTTCTGCACTGCTTACCTGCTTCAGAAAGTGAGCATTTGGCTCCTAATCCTACTTCATTGCAATCTCTCTATCAAATCTCTATCAGATAGTTTTGTTCCAATTTTAATAGGCATACTCCCCTAAACTGGTTCTGCTTTCCACCAGCTCAATGACTTTATTAAAGAGATAATGGTATATGTGAAACTGCGTTGGCATAGCATTTATAAAATCATATTCTTAAACAAGCCATCAGCGTTGGCTGTATAACATTAAGTCACTAATTGCGGTTTGCTAATTCTAACGGCTGGATTCATACGACCAATGAAGCCCCCCCCCCCCCAAACCATCCCGTTTACGGCTTAGCTATTAGATATGGGAATTTTCTAGATGCAATTCTTGCAATTTCTCTTCCACCCCACACACTATTTCTGTCACCTTCAGAAGTTCGAATGATATAAACGTCAGGATGATGGGAGATTCTGACAGGTTAGTTTCCTACCTTCGAAGAACGTCCTCCCTAAAAGGGGTAAAAAAAACAAAACCCGGGGCTGTTACTTGCTTTATTTTTATCGATTTGTTTGAAAAAGGCGTTGGCTGGATCTTTGGGCTATAAATGAATTTATGGAGAGAAAAAACAGGCTGCTGGAAGGAAGGAAAGTTGTGCAGCCCTTTGGCCGCCGTCTCGAGGTTTTTCTTGAACGAACTCGCTGTTCCCTGAGACAAGTCGCCTTTCAGCCGATCGGAGGCGAGGTTAGCGGGCTTCCGTATTCCCAATGGAGCGTCAAGGCAAGAGGCGGCTCTATTCCCCCGCCAGCCCAGGTGCGCTGCAGAGCTTAGCGAGGCGTCGGTCTTCTTCTGGGCTGGAGGGCTGGTAAGAGAGTGTAAACAAGACCCGCCTATCTGCATCGCTCCCGCTTCCCGGGCAGTCTAAAGTTTATAAAGCGGGGAGAGTTGCTTTGCTTTTCTCAGATGAAACTCGACAGTTGAGGAGTGTAACCGATTGAAGTGAGGATTTGGGTTGGTTTGCTTGGTCTGGCCGCTTGAAGCAGAAGAAGCAGCGAGATGGCACCGCCGGAGCTTTATCACAAAGAGTTTGCCCGGGCAGGCCAGAAGGTCGGGCTGCAGATCTGGCGGATAGAGAAGATGGAACTGGTGCCGGTGCCCGAACCTTTGTACGGCGATTTCTACGTCGGCGATGCCTACCTGGTGCTGCACACCTTCAAGAAGAGCAACGCCACCTTCTACAATCTGCACTATTGGCTAGGTAGGGTGCTGGGTCACTGCAATGGATAGGGCGAAAAACAAAGCCTAGCTAAAACATACTAAAACAAATTTAAATAAGCTTTCCTGAAACTAGAGGTGCCAGAGGGATCAAATTACAATTGCCTGTCCTATGCTATCAATTCTAGCCGCAGTTTGTGCTGGGTAGAGATGAGCAGGGTAGCTCTCCTTGCAGAGATATGGGGCTGGAAAGAGAAGAGCTTGATAGTCCAACATATGTTGAAGGAGGAACTGGGTTTAAGATTATCCATCACAACTAAAAGTATTCACTTTTAGGGAAGGGGTTATTATAGTCCAAGACATCTGGAAAGTGTTTCAGTATCAGGAACTTGCTTGAGGAAATCCTGGTGGAGTTCAAACTTCAATTCTTTGAAGTTTTTGAAGTCTGTCAGCCTTTAGCTCAGTGTTTCTCAGCCTCAGCAACTTTCAGGTGTATGGACTTCAGTTCCCAGAATTTGTTAGGCACAGTGCTGGCTAGGGAATTCTGGTGGTTGAAGTCCGCACTTCTTAAAGTTGCTGAGGTTGAGAAACACTGCAGTTTAGCTGAACAGAGCATAAAGAACTGAACTGCTGAACATAGCAGCCAGTTTAGAAATGCATGAATCTCTCTGTAGAAAGTACTCAGCTCAGAAATTATTTCTCCCTGTTGCTTCCCAGATGTTGTATGGCTGCAACACATTTCATGTGTGCTATCCAAATGTTACCCAACTTCACTCAGCTGTTACAATTTAGTTACTGCTTCTCCTTGCAATGTGTATAGCAAAGACTGTTGCTACAGTTTGATTTGGTGACATAGCCGTACATAGCAAAATTGATTCTGGAGAACGAAAGTTACATTTAAAAAGATGTATAAAAAGAAGAGATTCTTGTACTCTAGCCTTTCCAAGCTTAGAATTCTCCAGATGTGTTTCAGCTGTGACTTTTATAATTCATAACAAAACTATTGGCTGTGAGTTCTGGGAGTTGTGTTGCAACATGCCAAGTTGAGAAAGTTTGAAGTAGATTGTAAACTCCTGGGATAGACATACAAGTATTTTGTACTCTGCATAACGCACATTTACTGTACACTAATGGTTATTCTATTGATATATGAAATAATGTCTACAGATGTATTCCCACAATGTAGTCAAATTTCTGGATCAAGTACCTGGCTTTGGCAAGATTTCATCTCTGCTAAAGCAGCTGCATTTCTGGTCTATTAGTTAATGATCAGATTCCAAGTTTTGCTTTTTCTGTGTAAATCCGTAGTCAGTTTGGGAGCAGGATATCTGACAGGCCTTCTGTTTTGTTCTGGGCAGTCCTGATGCATTAATCAAGATTTTCAGAGTGTCATCAGGTAAGTTACTTATAGGACCTTCTCTGTAACAACACCTGCAATTATACTGTGGCCTGGAATTTGTGAGATACCTACTTAAGGGAGACCAATTAGCAAGATAACTTATTTTTAGATTTAGTTGAGAAGTTGGCAAGAGAGAGTATATAAATGGGACAGTACATCACAATTTACTTGAGTTACATAATGGCTTCATTATGCAATTGAAGAAAATTTCATCATTTGCAGCAGTTATTCTGATTTGCATACTGATGTCATTATTTAAATGTCATAACTGGTGCAAATAATATGATTTCCATAATGATATTAAGGACACAAGGCAATGGCAATTTGCTCTAATTAGTTAAATCAAATTCTAGAAAATGAAGGTTTCAAGATATTAAACATATTTAAGCATCTTTTAAAGACTTATTGAATGGTTGAATGAATGGTTCAATGCTTTTTAATTTCACCTTTTTAATTTATGCTGTTTAATTTATTGTCAAATGATTTCATTATTATTCTACATTACTTTGGGATGTTTTTATGTCAAATGTGTGAAATAAATAACTCAGGGTGTTTTGAAAGAAAATTTCCAGCAGGGTGAAATCAGTTCTAACTCTTAATTTATAAGAAATGCAAAAAAAGAATGTCTTGTCAAAATAAAGCCATTCTATTTTTATAGTACCACCAGGAATAGATGTCGTTTTCTTTTTCTAAAACTGGATTTCCATGTTGCTGGATGATTATGTATAGCAATAGCACTTACACTTATATACCACTTCACCGTGCTTTCCAGCTCTCTCTAAGCTGTTAACAGAGTCAGCATATTACCCCAACATCAAATGCAGTTTTCTTTGGCTTTTTCTGATAAATTTTTTTGTTTATCAACTCCATCTCACTTTTGTCCAGTAAATTCAATAAAAACATTTGCTTATCTTGCGCGCACACGTACACACACACACACACACACACTTTCCAAATTTGGATTATGTTTAGTAGAAATAATTATTTCTGGGTGAAGGAATGATGTAAGAACAGAGTGAAAAAAATGTCAGCCCAGTTCTCAGAATTCCCCTGTTCAAATCAGAACATGCAAAGAAACTTTGATGTCCCTGTCATCAGATGTGGTGATGATAGTCTATCAAGTGTATATGAGTTCATGATTTGGAAGAGACATGGTAACAAGGTCAGCCAATGAAGAGACATAACAACAGGATCAGCCAATAGGGGCTGTTTGGAAACTGAAACAGTATTTGCTGGAGACAGCTAGGAGCCTAGGGCATGTCTTAGCTCTGCAGAACTGAAACTAGTCTGTGCTGAGCTCTGAACTGAAACACTTAACTCCTCTCTTCTGTCTGTGTTTGCTTGCACTTGTTAACACATTGGAAAAACCTACTTGGTGTATTGTATATTTTCTTCATGTGTTATATTATATA
>JAEANM010021516.1:0-11831 GCA_017656035.1 Myanophis thanlyinensis
TATCTATCTATCTATCTATCTATCTTCTTAACCACCCATCTCCCTCACTTCCCTGAGATCCCCAATCTTGTTGGCATAACTATATTTTATAGGACTTCCTGAAGGATAGTCTTATTTTATGGGGAAGTGTTCATGGTCCATAGGGTTGGTGCAACAGTAGAAAACAACCATATCCTGGGTCCTGGCAAGAAGCATCCCTGCTAGTAACTTGGGATCCTGTATCCCTACCAGTAACTTGAGACCCACAAAATACTTTCCTGCTGGATTTAATGGAATAGGCAGATGTAATTGAGTGGTCTTCAGATATCATGACTATATAGTCCTTTATCCATTATTTTCTTTACAGATCTCACTTCTTTATTTTTGAAACTTTTAGCCACTCCCTCTAATCACGATTTTTCGATCTCCCCTTTCCCCTTACCTCACTCATGCCACCACATTGTGGGCAAATAATGGAAAGATCCTAAACATCTGTGGTCCTCTGTTTCCATTTCATTGGTGTGCCATATATCCCCAACTTCATTCTCTTGAGAATAGATACTGTCAACAGTTTGTGCTATGTAGTAAATTTGAGTTCATCTTTGTTTTGATTTTTTTTTTTTTAGCAAATAAAGACTCCTGGGACATTTTTATTACAAAGATTATAATTTACCAACATGGATATGGAAGTAGCAAAGCCAATTCTAATGTTTTCATGCACAAGTATAGTTAAATGTTTTCCAATCCCCTTGGCTCTCCCATTGTCACTTTATTTCATCCAATCAGTACACTCAGTTCATTCAGTTCAGCTTGTTTGGTTAATGGACTCTCTGCGTAGCAGACTTTCTCAGCTGGTGAACTTGGTTCTCAGGCTCCGAGTTGGTGCTCTTTGCATTCCTCCCACCACCACTTATGCCTCCCCTGCATTCCAGTCTATTCCTTCCCCCACTATTGCTACTTGTCTGGCTGTGAGCAGGGTTTGCAAAGTGAGCCAAGCCTCAACCATGACAGCTGCCTTCATAACTTAATGTAGACTTTCAACATCACATAAGGGTTTTCCTCATTTTTCCACTAATGAACTTCAGCAGAAGACAGAAGTCCAAATGAAAAATGAGGTAAATAATATATTGTCCAGCATGTATTAAAATGTATATTGCCTAGTTGTAATGAAAATTACCAGAAGATGGATTACAGCTCAGCGTTCAACACCATAATTCCCTCCACACTCACTGTCAAGCTGGAGCACCTTGGCCTCAGCTCACCCCTTTTTCAGTGGACCTCCAACTTTCTAACTGGGAGACCACAGGTTGTAAGGATGGGCAGGCATGTCTCAACCTCACTCACCCTCAACATAGGAGCTGCATTCTGAGCCCCCTGCTATACTCCTTTTACATGTATGAGAGCACGGCCACTACCTACTCCACCACCATCATCAAGTTTGTTGACGACACCATTGTGGTGGGCCTAATCTCTGACAACAATGAGATGGCCTATCTAGATGAGATTAGAAATCTGGAGAACTGGTGTCAGAAAAACAACCTCCTTCTTAACATCAGCAAGACAAAGGAGCTGACAGTGGACTTTAGCACAAAGCAGAAAAGAATATACCAGACCCCCATCATCAACAAGAGCCCAGTGGAGAGAGTAGACTGCTTTAGATACCTCGGTGTCCACATCTCACAGAACCTGACATGGACCTGACACATTGACATCATGATGAAAAAGGCCCGGCAACATCTCTACCACCTCAGACATGTGAGAGACTTCAGACTGCCCTCCATAGTGCTTAGGAACTTTTACTCATGCACAGTAGAAAGCATCCTGACAGGAAACATCACTACCTGGTTTGGGAACAGCACCATGCAGGACAGGTGAGCTCTACAGAGGGTGGTACACACAGCTGAGCGCATCATCCACACCAAGCTCCCTGAACTGCACTCCATCTACAACAAATGATGCTGGACTACAGCCAGGACGATAGTGAAGGACTCATCCCAACAACATCTGTTCACTATGATGCAGTCAGGAAAGCGCTTCCTGAAAGCCAACACAGAGAAACTAAGGAGAAGCTTCTTCCCACAGGCAATATGGACCCTAAACCCTAACAACTCAGGATTCAACAGGACTAAACAATAATCCCCATAAACTACTTCGTTCCTTAACTTATTCCCCTATCCTATCTAGACTATTCTCTTGCTCTACTACCTATGGTCGCGAGTGGTCGCATAAGCAATTTACTGCATTTCGTACCATGTATGACTGTGTATGTGATGAATAAAATTTGATTTGATTTGGATATAATTTCATTGATTAAAATCCTGGATAATAAAACAACTGTGTGGGCCTAAGACATCTTTAGCTGCCAAATAAAAGCTCACTTGAATGACTTTTGATGAATTCATCAAGGTTTCTTGGGAGCAGTACAGAAGTGGGATTGTCTTACCTGAAGAAGTTGTCCGTGCTCTATCACTGGAGGTTTTTAAGAAGAGATTGGATAATCATTTGTCTGAAATGCTATGAGGTATCTTGCTTAAACAGAGGGTTGGACTAGAAGATCTTTAATGTTCCTTCCAGCTCTGTTATTCTGTTTCTGTTTCTTGCTTTCTGAATTGGTTTTTCAATTTTGCATCTAAGCTATGATCTTGTGGCTTCCCTGGTAGTCTCTTAAATGGTCTAATATCTTTAGCTTCTTTATTGTTGTGATCCACAATTGTCTATTTTTATTTATTTATTTATTAAATTTATATTGCCACTTATTTTCCCATGGCAACTATAAACTGCCACCTATTTTTTTTTACACCAGTAATCCACAAAGAGCCTTGCTTAAATCATGTGGCTTGTACATAATCATAGTTTCCTCTTCCCCTTTCACTTCTTAATTTAATAAGCAAATTATTCACCTATCTATGGCTCATTAGATATCACTCCTGAGATTTTCCAGTTGACTTAAGGAATCTTTGAATCTATCAAGCATTACAAATTTTACCTTTCAAATCTCAAATATAACCAGAACTACAGATAGAGGATCTTCACCAAGATCATAAAACAATCTAGTGCTAATAATAATTTTTGCATTGAAGGGTGAGCTGATATCTGCTGAACCAATCCAAAGCTTCATATGATGTTTATTTGCAACTTGCAATTTGCAACCCAACAAAACAGACACAGACTTCAGAGGATAACTGCAGAAAAAACAATGACTACCAACCTGCCTTCCATTGAGGACCTGTATACTGCATAAATTAAAAAGAGGGCTGTGAAAATATTTACAGATCACTCACATCCTGGACATAAATTGTTTCAACTCCTACCCTCAAAATGAGGCTATGGAGCACTGCACACCAGAACAACCAGACACAAGAACAACTTTTTCCCAAACACCATCACTCTGCTAAACAAATATTTCCCTCAACACTGTCAAACTATTTACTAAGTCTGCATTACTATTATTCTTCTCATCATTCCTATCACCGATCTCCTCCCACTTATGACTATAACTCTATTGCTTTTATCCTTACAATTTACATTATTGTTTCCTAATATGATTTGATTGCTTATTTGTACCCTATGACTACCATTAAGTGTTGTATCTTATGATTCTAGCCAAATGTACCTTTCTTTTTATGTACTGAGAGCATATGCACCAAGGATAAATTCCTTGTGTGTCCAATCACACTTGGCCAATAAATAATTCTAATTCTAATAATTCCAATTCTAATTCTAATTCATGAAGAAAAAATAGGTGGTTGCCTCAGTGACCTGAAAATAGAGGTTTCAGTATTTGGATTTAAAACAAGCAAAAATGAGACCCACTGCATACACCTTTGCTGTACTTGACTTATAGTATGAGCATAGTAGACTGCTACCAATTTATCAATTTTTTTGATAAACCATTTATAGTATGGGCATAGTAGACTGCTATCAATTTATTGATAATTAATTTTTTGATAAACCATTTATTCTTAATTAGTTTATGTACCTAATATCTATCTATCCTTCCTTCCTTCCCTATCTATCTACCTACTTTTTCTCCCTTCCAAAATTTATAAGTTGCCCAATTCATTCACAGTGACTCCACATTGCTCACAGAAGTAAAAACTCCAAATACAAAATCCAATAAACCCTCACCTCCACTAGCAACAACAATCAAACAAACAACTTAATGAGTTCCATCTCACCCTGAGTAGGTCTCCATACCTGCTGGCAAAACTATGTTTTGAAAAACTATCAAGATGGTACTTATCAATCTTATGCATTTCAACTAACCTAGCAGAATAAAAATACTTCCCAGAGTTAAGAGGACCAACCATCTCAGCTGAATACCCATAGCGACTGACCCATCGTGACACTCAATTCCTCATCAGCTTTCTAAACAGGAAAAGTTCTGCTTAGTTTTAGATTGTAATTTCTCCCATTCAGATAAGCTTTCAGAATCCATTTCACTTCTTTTTTTCTTTTTTTTCTTTTTTCAGTAACAGATATTGCATGAAATTGAGGTGGTCTGAAACGGAATTCTGTTTGCTTTACCTACATGGCCATACATCAATTGCTTTTTTTTAGTCTGCACTCAGATTTCCTTAAAAGTCTCTCCTTTATCCTCCTGCCTTTCACACTAAATATAATTTTATCGCTTGTCATAGTGCCAGTTACAGAATCAAATTTGCAGCTGCTGGCTTCAAGCTGGAGTTCTGTAACAAACTATACAACGATATCTCCCTGAGTGTGCTATCTTTTTTTTTTTTTTTAAGTAACAACACTCAGATGCTGTTTTCCAACATGTGGCGCTGCATATATCAAACTTCAAAAGTCGCTTTTCAATATCATTTGGACGAAAAGTATTGGCAAAAAAGAAGAAATGTCAAATATGTTGTTAAGTATAACCGCTTCCTTCCTCCCTATAATGTAACATAATAGATGCCATTCCTTACAAATGTCCTTCTGCTAGTTGCAACCAAATAGAAAAGAAAATCCTGTTCCCAACACTTCTAATCCTGAGATAAATTTTCTCATAATATAAGCAGAAGGGAAAGCAAAATACTGTTGTAGAGCTCCATTTCATCACAATAAAGTAAAAAATAAAGGAACCCCTGCAGATTTTACTCTGCTAGTTGTTGTTGCTGACTATAGGGGGCAGTACTCATCTCTGTTTCGAGGCCATAGAACCAGCGCTGTCTGAAGACATTTATGCGGTCATGTGGCCAGCATAACATCATGGAGCAAGTGGTACCTATTCATCTATACCTATTTGCATGCTTTCGAACTGCTAGGTTGGCAGGAGCTGAGGCAAGGACGGAAGCTCACCCCATCATGTGGCATTTGGGTCTTGAACCTAGGCTGCCAATTTTCCAGCCAACAAACCTAGCATCTTCACCACTAAGTCACTGTGCCACCCCATCACAATAAAAACAAGCCAAAACAAGCCATCACAGGAGAGTTTTCCCCTTTGCTCTATTTATTTAATAAAACATGATAGCAGTAAGAAAAAAAAATAGAGAACAGAAAAATAAAAATTAGAAAATAGAAAGGAAAAAGAAATAGGAAAAGAGCCATGCAAATAATGCAATCACAAAAAAAGCTCTCTATACAAGATTTATAAAATATTTCTATGTGTATTTGTGCAAGAATATAAGCACACAGACATTTTAGATAACATTTTTATTAAAACATTGAAGTCTTCAAGCCACTGGGTAATTGGGCCATAGTTTGCCTTTCCAATGTTGAAGACATAATTTTTTGGCAATGAAAGGCATAGAAAATCCATTTGCATTGCTAGTTGTCAATTTTCATGTGGAAAGTAAATTTTTCAAAACAATGCTTCCATCCAAAAGTATTAAATTTTATTTCAAAATCAAATTATAACAGTAGTTACTTCTTCCCAGAACATAATAATGAAGTTAAAAGTATGTTTTAATGAAGCATTATTCTGGTTGTAACAACACAATGATTTAGTTATTCCTTTTCTGTATAATATATACAGTGGAGACCAAGGAGTCTGAAATATTATTTTTCTTGAATAACCCATATTCTAACCTCTAATAAAATTTATGTTATTGGGGTTAATATATATTTTTCATGGTTGAAGGCAAAATAGATCTTATATATCTTATAAAATGTGTATCAGACTGATTTACTGATAATTTATATTTATAAAGCTAAGCTCCTCCACAAGATGGCTGCTGAAGGCTTTTCTTTTCCCCTGCTGATGATCTGCTGATTTTGCTGCCAAAGCTGGTTCTTTGGCAGTGCTGCTCCCTGGAGTTCAATGGGACAACTTAGGAGTGACCCAAGACAACTTTTTAATGGCCATAGACCAATCTTCAATATTCCAGTTCCCTTTGAGAGTGGTCAGAAAGTCCTGGGCATCTTGCTTTTGGCATTTTATTTTTTTTTAAAGCATGCCTGGGTCTTAACTTCACTTTTTGAACTTTTACTTTGCTTTTTATCTTTAAAAGTAAACCAGCTGGTTGGATGCTGATTTATTTCAACCCCCTGCTGGACTCTAGCTGCTCTTTTTCTTTTCTTTTTCCTTTTGATTCATGCCATTGTTCTAAATAACTTTTGCTTTCCCATATGGAAACATGGCACACTCTTGGATGGTGAAGTTGATTTGATTTACATTAATATTGGACTCTCACCATAGGGTTTCCCCTGTTTTTTATTTACAAAATTTTTAAGAGTTTATCTCTTTTTAATTTTTCTTTCAATCTTGTGTGTTTTGTGTTTTTTTTCTGTGTTCTTTATTTGTTTTTGCTTTTAAATTTGGGGAGTTTTGTTTATGAACTTTTCTTCAAATAAATAAAAATAGAAGTAAAATATTTATGAAGACAGACTGCAGATTTTTTTGGAATCATAGGATTCAGTGACCTCTTCTAATAATTTAATTGACTATGAGACTGGAAATGCTTCTGGCTCATAGTAAATATTGCCAATGAGTATAATAGTATGAGGGAACCTTGAGAGATAGGAGAAATAGATCCTGCCTAGGGACCAATCAGGTAAGAGATCTGAATAATGGGCAAAGAAAGACACTAAAAAGGAACCTCCTCAAATTCAAATTCAAATTCAAATTCAAATTCAAATTCAGAGTATGGAGAGTAGGTTGCATAGAGAGGAGAGGGAATAATGGATAAGGGATAATACAATGTCAGATACAATACAAAATACAGAATACAAAATGCAATGACTAATATAGTGACAAAATACAGTGTCCGTTATGGCTGCAAGGACCGTATCATGTGCAATGGTTTAAAGATCAAACTGCTTGCGGGAAGAAGCTTCTTTTCAGTCTTTCTGTTTCGGCTTTCAGGGAACGGAAGCACTTTCCTCACTTCATCATGAAGAACAGTCCATTGGTAGGATGGCTGGGGTCCTTCACTATCTTCCTGGCTGTAGTCCAGCATCGTTTGTTGTAGATGGAGTGCAGTTCAGGGAGCTTGGTGCAGGTAATATGCTCAGCTGAATGCACCACCCTCTGTAGGGCTTGTCTGTGCTACATGGTGCTGTTCCCAAACCAGGTTGTGATGTTTAACTTCTTAGTTAACTTCTTAGGATTTACATGAGACAGAAGATTTTTATTACCAGTGTCATGCCCATGTCAGGCTCGGACTCCAAGGCAGAGGAGGAACAGCTGCCAGAGAGTGGGAGAATGCACCTGTTGGCTGTGGAGGAGGCAGGGGAAGGCCACAGACAGGCTGGGCAAGGCAGGAGTGAGCAGGAGCCATGCCCACCCCTTCCTCATCCTAGAGCACCCAGGGAAGTACATAGAAGAGAGCAACATATGCTGTGTTGTTTGCGAGGGAGGAGAGGGCCCTGAGTCTCTTCACAGGGAACACCTGAGTAGAATAGTTAAAAGGGAAGGAGTTGGGTGGAGCATTTGCCAGGAACAAGCACTGAGAATTCTTGAGTTTGTGGGTCTGACATTCCTGGCTTCATTCCTGTCTGATTTCTTGTTGGGTGCTTATCTGCCTTGGCTGCAATTAGTGGGAGTTTAATTGCAGACATTTTACCAGCTGCTTCAGACTGGGTGAGAACATCAAAGGAAGCTATTACAGAGTTGAGAAAGTACTAAAGAGGAACAGGACATTGGGGGTTGGTGCCAATAAAGGGTTTTCTACCAATTATCTGGCTGTATTGCCTTAGTGCCACACCTGGGTCATCACAATCAGCCTTGCAAGATTAATACCAGCCTTTCTAAGGTAGACCAGACAGGAAACATGCTTAGGTGAGCTATCATAGTATTACATTACGAAGTCAATGTGAAATCTAAGAAAACATATAGATTTCCTTCAGGATGATCTGTCCTCAACCTGGTCCTTCAGATCTTCCAACAGTAGACCCATCTAATGGTAATCCAGGGTAAGCATTTGTTGCTAGTCACCTTCTTCATATATAAACAACATAGTTAATTAAAGCTGAAAGTTAGCTTCAGGCTCAATCCTGAAAGGTTCTCTTTTTTAAAAAAAGCCAGGATTTTACAATTTTCTGAAAGGTCCCAAGAGTAGAAGTATCCTTATCACAGTCAGTAAGTTGTTCCACACAAGGGAAGTCCAACAGAGCCTTGAGGGACCCTTCCCATCATGTCTTCTGGTAGATGGGGAACCTCAACCAGCAGTCTTTTCAATAATATTTGCTTTGATTTTTGGCTTGTGGTGACATCATGAGCACATCCATGTAGTGTAGTTTCATGATAGCAAGAGAGAAGTGATTTGACTTTGCCTTCTGTTGGGATATTTTTCTGTCAGAGTGTGCACAGTATGACTATGTGAGACAACCCAGGAGCAAATTCAGTAACCAGAGGTTTGTCTTTAAAACAGTGGTTTATCTACAAGGAATCTTTCTTCTGGAAAGAAAAGAATGAAAGTCAGTCATAGTAAGACAGAATACATGTGTGTGAATGAGAGGGAGGGAAGTGGAATAGTGAGGTTACAGGGGGCTGAGGTCAAGAAGGTGCAGGAGTTTAAGTATTTGGGGTCAACAGTCCAGTGAGATGGAGAGTGGGGAAAAGAGGTGAAGAGGCGAGTGCAGGCAGGTTGGAACGGGTGGAGAAAGGTGTCAGGAGTGTTGTGGGACAGAAGAGTGTCAGCAAGAATCAAAGGAAAGGTGTATAAGACAGTAGTGAGACTAGCTATGCTGTCTGGGTTAGAGACTGTAGCAGTGAGAAAAAGACAGGAGGTAGAGATGGAGGTAGCAGAGATGAGGATGTTGAGGTTCTCTTTAGGAGTGACCAGGATGGACAGGATTAGAAATGAGCACATCAGAGGGACAGCTCAGATTGGCTGTTTTGGGGACAAGGTCAGAGAGGCCAGATTGAGATGGTTTGGACATGCTCATAGGAGGGAGAGTCGTTATATTGGTAGAATGATGTTGGTGATGGAGCTGCCAGGCATGAGGTCAAGAGGAAGGCCAAAGAGGAGATATATGGATGTGCTAAAGGAGGACATGAAGTTAATTAGGGTGAGAATAGAGGATGCTGAGGATAGAGTTAGGTGGAAAAAGATTATTCACTTTGGTGACCCTTAACGGGAACAGCCAAAATAAGAAGATCCACAAAGAATATATACATAAGACATTCTTTAGTCAGACCTTGTACAAACAGCACTTAGCAATTACAGCACACACACACAGAGAGAGAGAGAGAAAGACAGAGACAGAGACAGAGACAGAGAGACTGCTCTCACAGGGCCTCTCTTTATTATAGGCTCTTAAAGTCGTATCAGCCCAAAAACCTTGCTGACTCATTCCCACCCTTACATCATTGCAGCAGCCGACCAGCTCTTAAATCTTTACTCTGATATTTTCCTTCCAGCATCTCATTCTAGTCTTCACCTGAGATTCCTACATGGTCTTTTCATTTGCATGACCGATCAGTTCCAACCTTGTTAAGCTACCCAATTTCACCAGGTGGACCATCCATAAAATTTCATAAAGTCAAGTTTAATCCAAGGAGACTCTACTTTTACAGTGACTATGAAATGGCACAACCTCCTGAGACATCATTTGGCCTTAATGTACCTGAACCCAAAAAGTTTAAATCCTGTACCAAAATAATATGCACACCAGCTATATGTCACCTTGTGAGGACCAATCAGTTCAGAATTTATCTTGGCTCTTTGGGCATCCACAATAGTTTCTTTTCTTTAAAAAAATCTTAAGGGCTTTCTGCTCAAAAACCTTCCCGTTCTGTATGTATGTGAGAATGAGAACATCAGTATGTGACCTTCAATCCCCAGACACAGCTGCTTGGCTGAGTACCGTTTTACCTTTTGATCTCCGTTTCTTATTTTTTTTCTTGATTCATTTTACAGCTTATTACAGCTTTACTGACATATTGCCAAAAATCCAGTAAACTAAAGCAAAACAAAACAAAGCTAACCTCTCAGACATGAAATACCAAAATAAAAGCAATGCAGAAAATGGTTAGTAATCAAGAAATGCATCTAAGTATCTGAAAATCCAAAAATTTAATTTCTGACAAATCAGGTGTTCAACTCTATAATTGTGGTGGTGCAGTGGTTAGAATGCAGTATTGCAGGCAAACTCTGCTCACGGCCAGGAGTTCGATCCTGACCACCTCAAGGTTGACTTCCATCTTTCCGAGATCAGTTGAATGAGGACCCTGATTCTTGGCGGAAATATGCTGATTCTGTAAAGCACTAAGAGGAGACTGTAAAGAATTATGGAGCAGTGTATAAGTCTAAGTGCTATTGCTATTGCTAAGAACCTTGGTGGCACAGTGGTTAGAATGTAGTATTGCAGGCTAACTCTGCTCACAGCCAGGAGTTCGATCCTGATCACCTCAAGGTTGACTTCCATCTTCCCGAGATCATTTGAATGAGGACTCTGATTCTTGGCGGAAATATGCTGATTCTGTAAACCACTTAGAGAGGGCTATAAAGAATTATGGAGCAGTATATAAGTCTAAGTGCTATTGCTAAGAACTGTGGTGGCACAATGGTTAGAATGTAGTATTGCAGGCTAACTCTGATGACTGATGACTGCCAACAGTTTGGCGGTTCCAGTCTCACCAACTCAAGGTTGACTCAGCTTTCCATCCTACTGAGGTCAGAAAAAATGAGGACCCAAGATTGTTGGGGGAAATATGCTGTAAACTGCTTAGAGAGGGTGATAATGCACTGTGAAGTGGTATATATTTCTATAATTCTATGATCTATGAGTCTCACTTCTCATATTTAAATGATGGCTGTCTTTGGGTACAAGAGTCAGAGGTTGATAGAATGTAGAGTGATGGTTTCTTTGCAGAAAGAAACAATAATAATAGCAAGTAGAACAACAACAACATAATAATAATACCCAGATTTGATTGTTTAATCTGCCCTCAACTGTTCAAAAGCCCTGGTAAGCAATTTAATTTCCCTTTACTTCTGCATAAATTCTAGCTCTCGTTGTTAGCGCCAGAGTGCGGTTGAGATAATAAATCATTTATAACTAGAATACTTTTATCAAGACATCCTTTATTTGTCACCTTGTATAGAAACAATCTGCCTAGAATGGCAGGATTTTACCATGGAATTTTTTTGTCTAATAAAGCCCTTTTGCCAGAACAGCAATTGATTACCATGTTGTCTTCTCAGACTTAAATATTTTGGCCCCTTAAATAAACAAAATGCAAAAATGCCTCTTAGAGTGTCAAATCAGGTTCAAATCCCATAAGGCTATGAGCAGCTGATGAGAGCAAATAAGCTTGAAATAGATCTATACCGGCCTCCCTGAATTTTTTAAAAATACCAGCATAAAAAAACAATTAAAATATACGGTACACTGTTGTCGCTAATTTCTGCCTGGATAGTCTCTTGAGATGAGCTGAAAGGCAAAAGGGAGCTAGTTGTTCCCTC
>JAEANM010021517.1:0-11831 GCA_017656035.1 Myanophis thanlyinensis
CTTTCCACAAGCAATACGGACACTTAACCAGGAACTACAAGCACACTCAGGACCACCACAAGAACCATGTCTGCATCTAACTCCCACCTTCCCAACTACTCTTAACTATTTTTCTAACCCCCACCTTCCCTTCCTACCTTAACTTACCCGCGGTTGTGTAAGCATTTCATTGCATATCGTACCATGTATGACTGTGTATGTGACCAATAAATTTGAAATTGAATTGCAATTAAATTCCAAAGGAAACCCATGGAGTCTTTTCAGAGATGTTATTCGATCGCTGTTAAACTGGGGCCAGGCTCTTATATAATGCTTCTATAAAGACTCTCTCTTTCCCTTAAAAAAATATAGAGAAAGTGTCCATCTGATTTCTCAGTTCATGAATTTAGTGGTGAATTTTAAGAAGCCTTTAATTTTAGATAGGTCACTCCAACCAGAATTCTTGTCATCTGTATTTTCCTTCTGCTGCACTGGTTAACTTCCAGTGCTTTGCTTGTTGATCCCTTCCATCCCAAAACCTTCCCGTTTCAAGCTATAGCAATTCCTTTTTGTTTGGAATGGATCACAAGAGAGCTGAAAATGCATTGAAGTACAAAATGGCTGCCCTCTTTATGCCTAAGAATGACTGTGGGTCCAGATGGAACTCAATGGCATTCCTGGAGAATAAAAACCACAACTAGCAAGAAGCCAAGAAGCCCTATTGTTTTTTTTCCAGCCTAGACCATCTCAAAAGGCTGAATATAATGTATTTTTACAACAAAATCGAAGGGTTCGGCATGGTAATATCCAGCACATGAAATGAGAGGGTTAAAAAATAACAACCAGAAGGTAACAATGTTTACAGGAAAATACAACCATTGTGTGTGAAAGAGGCTGCCAGTTACAATTGTAAAAAAAACCACCTCACTTAAAAGCTCTTGCTGCATTGTAACAGGAGACATCTGAGGACTTTCAGCAATTCTGTGATGTGCTGTCTAATTTAAGATACATGAAGAGAAGGTTAAAAAAGTTCGTATTTCTTCACTGCTCCAATTTCAGCAACAGATGGAGGAATCTTTTAGTGATCTATGAAAACAGGAGGGATTCCGTTACCCTGCTGCTCTGTCAGCAGGAAGAAATCGCAAAATGGGAAAGAAGCATTTTCCAGAGGCTAGTAAAAAAGGGTATTGTGCATTTTCTGTTTCAGATACAGATGCCTTATCTTATTAAGGTCATGTGGTGCTCCACTACACTCTTGAGAAGCAACCACATTTTTGTAACATGAAAATGTGTCACTCATAGGTTTGGTAGGGCTACACTTGAAATTCAAGCCATGTTATGGGTAATCTGCTCTCTTGAACGATTGTTTTCCCTTAAATACTAAGCTATCTGGGAAAATACTCTTTGTATTTTATGAATAGATATATTTGGGAAATCAGTTTCTGAACTGATTCAGATTCAACTGATAAGCAATTGTAATCGATTGATTTACCCTCAGATGAGAAAGACATTTTGTCAGTGTTCCAAGCTCTGTAGGTTTAATCTTCTTTATCACAGTTGATTATTATATGTTCTATACATGTTTATAAAAACCAATTGAGGGATAGAATATAATATTTTTCAAGTTTCATATATACTCGAAGTAATTTGCAACAATAAGAAGCAATAAGAACAATAAGAGCACATTATGTAGTAATATATATATTAGGGCAGGGATGTCAAATTTGCAGCTCATGGGATGGCCCACCCCCGTTTTAGCAAAGGGGAAAAAAGTCGAGATAAATCACGTGATGACAATGTGACGATGTGAGTTTGACACCCCTGTAATAGGGTAACATGTATAAAAGTAGGGTCTAGGTGAGAATTATGATGCAGAACAGATGGGCTTGTATGTGCATATATTATCATTTGATCCTTTAGAAAGTTGCTTGCAGACTTGGATCTTTCCTTCTTTTGAACATCTCTAATTATACTTAAGTATTCTTTAATTACATTTATTTTTCTATCTTTCTTTCTGTCTTATTTTTAATAGTAATTTTAGTAAAACTTAAAATTATAAGAATAAAACAAATACAAAAATAAAAGCAAACAAAAGAAAAAGCAATGGTGCAGAAATTAAAAATAAGAATGTAGTGAAGAAAAAGAAAAGAAATATATAAAGAAATTTGGATACCAATTATAACTCACCTTATACAAACATTTTTAGTAACTAATAACCTTTTCTTAAAATACAAATGATATCGTTTTTCCACATCCCACCTCTTATCTATAAACAAATCCTTAAACTCATCATTTGAACCTTGATATCAGCAAAAGCACACTACGAATTACCACAGATAACCTATCTATTTAAAATGATCAAATAACCCAACTTTATATTCCTTCCTTTTATTTCTAACAGTTTTAATCTTTAGTCCCTTCAAATAATGTCCTAGAACTTAAGTTCTTTTCACTTTTTTCTTTCTCACAAAATTCTCCCTCATATTTTCCCCATCTCACCTTGTACTTTCTTTATTTTTAGTGCTGACTTTATTTTACTAAGCTTATTTTACTCATTCAGAATATGTGAAGAGACCCAAATGACTAGTTATGTATCTGGAACAGTTCAATGGTTTGTGTGAGTTGGCGCAGTTCTCTTAGCATAAGCTGCTCTTGTTGCTGCTAAGTAATCAAACCTGTTATGAACTGACAACCCTGTTTATCTCCTGCCTAGAAATTTCTGCCTAGCAGGAAACCAATACAGCTGGAGTAATGAATTGAGTGCCAGTTGTGCTGAAACTTTATTTATTTTGATTTTCAGTTTTATTCTTCATTAATAAGGAAGTCCTCCTCCCCACTGTAAGATTTTGGTGCATCTAAATCTGATGTCAATTTTATTAACCCTTAATGGAAAGTAAAGGAGAAGGACATGAACAATTTCAGGATCAAAAGAGCTCAATGGTGTAGTTGCTCAGGGGCTATAGAGCTTTTGCTATATATGTGAGGTGGATTTTTTTTTATTCCCTTCCCTCTGCTGAGAGTGCTTTGAGTCAGCAGAAAATTATATGTAGTTTTCGTGCAATTTGTTATCCTCTTTGCTGATTGCTATCCTGCCTCTACTGCTTTTGTTTCTGTGAGATGCTTTTCTTCCAAAATAAAGATGATAGGACCGTACAGATTTTTATACACTTTGAGGCTACTCTTGGATAATGTTAATATTAGAGGGAAATTGGAAGAATATTTTTTATTTATTTGTTTATTTGTATCTCACCTTTATTTATTTTATTAGTTTTACAACTAACTCAAGCTGTGAACATACAGTACCTTCCTCCCGCTATTTTCCACACAACAACAATCAGTGAGGTGAGTTTGGCAGAGAGTGTGTGACTGGCCCAAGCTCATCTTGTCAGCTTTCATAATTAAGGCAGGATTAGAACTCCTGGTCTGCTTTCCTCTCTGGTGCCTTAACCACTAGACAAAACTGGGTCTCAACCAGTTTGCCAAACATTGTCAGCCATTGTTTTAAAACTGGAAGAAGCGACACCAGTATCTTTTGCTATGCTAACGACACTACACTAATAGCTCAGAATCCAAACTCTATTAATGAAAAGTAAGAAGCACAATGAAAAAAATAGAAGTAAGATTAAGCATGAAGAAGATTCAAATAATGACAACATATACTGTACAACAACCAGCCATAAACTTGACAATGAAGATACTGACATCCTGGCTTCTGATTTTTTTTTAGAATTGTTCTTTTTATTAGTTTATAATATAAAATACAAAAATATAAAAACAAATAATAGGAAAACTAGGGGAGGGGAAAGGGAAGAAGAGAAAAGAAAAAAACATAGAAAAGAAAAGAAAAAGAAAGAAAAAGTGTTGACTTCTGACTCCCTTTCATGCAGTAGAATAAGATAATAACATCAAACCTCAACTTTTTACCTTTACATACTGGTATAAACTATTTCTATAACAATGAATTTATCCAATCAGTAGAACACAAAATCAAAATTTTATTTTTTTCCACCTCAAGCACAAAGTCCAGAAGCAGTTTCCAAGTAGAAACAAAAGTAATTGTGGTTTTTTTCTTTTATCAAAGCAGTCAATTTAGCCATTTTTGTTAACCCCATCAACTTTTGCAGTCATTTGTCTATTGTGGGGATTTAAATGTCCTTCCATTCTGTGCATAGTAAGTAAACTTGCTGTTGTCAACATATATAATATTAAAGTTCCTAAAAAATTTCCAAGTCTTTTTCCATAGCTCCTGATTTTTAACATTAGAAACTCAAACTAATGACAACATGTACAACACTCAGCCATAGAATGGACAATGAAGTTACTGAAGTTCTGTAGATAGTAGCTTCTGCCATTTAAGATTAACTATAACTCCCTTTTTACATTTAGTAATCTGACTATCCATAATAATAAAAATCAGAAGTCAAGAATTATGCCATAGACCAAGATTTAGTTAGGCAGCAATGAAAACCTTGGAAATCTGAAGAAACATTTAGATACCATGAACATGTATTTACCTACAAAAATCAGAATCATGCAGTTAGTAGTTTTGCCTGGGATGCTATGGAAACAAAAGTTAGACCTTAAGGAAGCAGGATCAAAGGAGTATTGAGGGTCTTGAACTTTAGTGTGGAGAAGCTACCTGATAAAAGCTGAGGGGGAAAAGGGTCCTAGAACAAATCAGTCCAGAGTGATTGACCAGGTTCAAATTAACATCTTTTGGAAACATTATGCGAAAAGCTAGCTTCCTTGAGAAGTCCATAATGCTGGTAAAAGTGGAGAAAAGAAGAGGACAACCAGCAGCAAGTCATTTTGACTCAACTTCAGCGGTAATGGTTAAACCATTGGAAGACTTGAAAAGCCACATTGGGGATAAACAATCTTGGAGAAGGTCTATCTATGTGATGACTAAGAATTTACAACAACTTGATGGAGAATAATGAAATATATAACTAAGACTATCTTACACCTATCTTAAATCATGGAAAAGGTAGCATCAAGGCAGAGAAATTGTTTTGCCAAACATCTTTGTGCTACAGGTTGGTGCACATCACATTTCTGACTTAGTCATAGTTGTACAACATGGAATGATTTTAATAATACTTATACATACTTGACTTAAAAGAAGTTGGTCAGATTAATCAGAAGAAAATGTTTATGAACTAGTGAAAAACACTGCATATATGAATAATAATAATAATAATAATAATAATAATAATACTGCTGAAATCTTCCATCAAACGTATCTGAAATCCTTTTAATAAATTTGGCTTAACAAAGACCCGCCTATGAAAACTGTAGTTTTTGAAAGCACTTTATAATAATGATTCCACAATGATAGACTGAATTGCTTGCAACAGCACATGAAAAAGAAAGCCAAGCTGTCAAACATGTTGAAGTAGTCGTTTTTCTAAAACCAGTCAATTGGAGTCTGCTAAATGGCAATTTGAACATTTAGTTGGACAGCACCTACTATAACGGGGAGTTCTTTTCTACTATTATTCACATGATTACCTACTTCTAGAAATTATTAAAGCATCTCTAATTTATATGTGGCACTGGTCATTAGCTGTTGAGCACCACTAGAAGGTACTCTCTAATTTTCTTTTCATAGATCGGCACATCCTATCTTGAAGAAATGAATGTAGGGGTTGCTTTCTAGTATTAAACTTGGTGGTTCAATATCATTGGAAGAATGTTTTAGATTTCTTTCTAGTTATTTAAATTATTCCAAAACAAGTTGAGGGACATTTGCAAGTGATATTATTTGCCTAGCACCTGAACATCTGAAGGGAAAGTTTCAGTTGTCACATCATGATTATATTTAGACACATTCCAATTTTTATTATATGAAAAAAGAAACACCATGAAAGAGCTTCATAGGCTTTTTATAGGATTTTAGAGATTGGATTTTATTTGCGAAGTGAAGGTTGTATAAATTTAAGAGTAAGGTCCCGCCAAGGACATAATGAATTTTTCACTGAAGTTGCTGCTTTTCTTTTACCCATTTCCTAAAATTGTGGTTTTCCTTTTCTGGGCCATTTTTCAGAGTTGAGGGGAAGAATTACAGATGGATTCACCATGCCTCAACAAACTGCTGAGACAGTTTTCTGAAAATGCTATATAGCAGTTCCCATATTAGGAGAGTGGACTATAGAAGTCATGAGATTCTTCAGTTAGTTTTGTTCTTTGTCCCTTAAATCCTAATCATATCTTGCTGGCATAGCAAGGACAGAGTCTCTAAACTTATTTATCTTATAGCAGCCCTTTGCAAAACACAATAATTCTTCACTGAGCTCTCCGGCTTCACATATATGGCTTTTATGCCTGTCTGGAACATTTATTGGGGTCCATCTATTGCTGAGGAAATTTTTGGAGAAGGTTGTCCTTCTATCAGCTCAGTTCTTGTTCATTTGCCTCAGCAGGCAAGTCATAACATTTTTGGTGTGTTTTTCTGATGAGAGAAACTGAGAACCTGTCTTTTTCTAGAGTTAATGTTTTGTATGGGAAACCAGGAGACAGAGATGGTCTAAATAATAACAGTTGCTTTATTCAGCTAGTAATAGTATCTAATCACTCCAGGCAAAGACAACAAGGAACAGCTAGACAGCTGTTTATATCTGGGTTGCCGGTGCATCTCAGCCAATCAGAGAGTGAGGTTTTCCCGCTCTCTGAGGCTTTTCCACGCCAAAACTATACACATACTTTTTACCTTATATGGGTATTCTACACCCCTCCCTTCCCAGAACTGAGCAACCTGGCTTGGGACCTGGGTACATACGGGACCGCCTGTTGCCACCATCAGCCTCCAACCAACCAGTTCGCTCCCACAGGGCAGGCCTCCTCGGGGTCCCACCGTCGGGCCGATGTCGCCTGACAGCCCCGAGGGTCCGAGCCTTCTCTGTGGCTGCACCCTCCTTGTGGAATGAACTCCCCTCTGAGATTCAGACCATTACTGACCTCCGAGCTTTCCGACATGCATTGAAAACCCATCTCTTCCAGCTAGCTGGCCTGGCCTGATACCTCAGGGTTATTTTAATTGTGGGCTTAATTTTAAATTTTAAATTTTATAAAATTAATTTAATTCTAATTTTTAACTTGTATTTTAAAATGTAACAGCTTATATAATTGTTTTAAATTGGTTTTTAGTTGTTGTTGATGTATTTTTTACCTGCTGTACACCGCCCCGAGTCCCAGGGAGAGGGGGCGGTATATAAATTTAATAAAAATAAAAAATAAAAAATAAAAAACCAATCAATGTTTATGTAATATAATCCTGTAAATACGCAGGATGTTGCTTAATTCTACTTGACCTGCACAAATCATTCTTCACAGCAGCAGCGACCTGTTCGGATGGGTCCACTGCTGCTGTTTCTGCCCTGGCCCCTGGAAACTTCAGGAACTCTACTCCGGGTGTGGCCGGGCCCATCACTGAAGAGTCACTGCTGGAGCACTCTGGATTCACAGGTAGGTGACTCTGCAAAGGGTCCTGGTTTATTATTTCTTCCTGCCCTAATTCCGGTGGGTTCTCTTATCTACCAGGCTCGCTAGGGGTTTGGTCCATTCTTTTATGAACTTGGTCCCAATGCCTTTTCCAAACTTGACCATCCTCCTCCTGCAAGCGATAAGAATGGGGACCTGTAACAGCTGTTATTTCCCCAGGGACCCACAACAGTGCCTCTGCATAATTCCTTGTAAAAACACAATTGCCTATTGAAAACCCCCTATGTTTGCTACTCTCTGTGTTAAACTTTTCTTGCACATGATTTGGGTGTAAGCGGTCTAATTTGTTTCTGAGCTTGTGGCCCATCAGCAGCTCTGCTGGGCTTTTGCCTGTTGTCATGCTAGGGGTAATGTGCTGTACCAGTAAAAGTGTATCTATCTTGTATTGCCATCTGCCTTGTCCCATTCTTTTTAATGCGTCTTTTGTCAATTTGACAATTTGACCATAATTTCTGCTTGCCCATTGCTAGCTGCATGAAATGGGGCGACAAGGCCATGGCGGATCCCCTGTTCAGTCAGGAATATTTCAAAATTGTTGGCAGTAAATTGTGGGCCATTGTCCGACACTAGGACATCAGGTAGCTCATGTGTTGCAAATAGGTGCTGTAATGCTTTAATTGTTGCCTCAGCTGTGGTTGAAGCCATTCAAACTATCTCTAACCATTTGGAAAAAGGGTCTACAACAATTAAAAACATTTCGCCCTACATGGGGCTCACATAATAAATGTGTATGTGGGTCCATGGTCCCTGTGGCTGTTCACACTCTCTGACTGGTGCTGCAGGGGAGGCTGGTCTGGATTCCTGGCACGGTAAACACTTTGCTACTTCTTCTATTGCACTGTCCATTTTTGGCCACCAGGCATAACTCCTAGCCAGTGCCTTCATCTTTACTATTCCTGAATGCCCCTCATGCAACAATTCCAGACTCTGCCCCTCAAATTTGTTGGGATTACTACCCGGTCTCCCCATAATAAACACCCCTTGAGTAAAGACAATTCTTGCCGCCATAGCCAAAATGGTCATAGTTCATCTCAGACTGGCATTGTGGGCTACCCCCTACCCACCCAGCAGCAAATTTGTGCCAGAGTTCAGTCTTTAGCAGAGGCCTTGGCGATGTCTGCAGCTGCCAGTATGTCAGGGGCAAATTGTTCGATGAGCAAAATGGAGTCCACCAGGACAGGATCTACCACAGGAGGGGGGAAGGGGGCATCTACTCAAAGCATCCACAGTGTCTGATGGTTTTTTCTGGTCGATGGAGGAATGTATAATTATATGCAGCAAGGAATACTGTCCATCTGGTGAAGCGAGGGGATAGAATTGGCGGGGTGGGCTTGTCCCAAGAGTGGTTTATGTGAGAAAAAAAAGAAGAAATAATCAATATTGGTCAAATGACTTTGGAATGGATGATTAACCCTATAGCTGCAGCAGAGCCTGATACATTCATTACCTCTTCTAGCATCTCAGTCCTGAAATAAGCAGTGCAACTGGTTCCTTGCGAGACACTAAGAGGCCATAATCACTGATAACAATAGTGATAGCACTTAGATTTATATACAGCTTCACAGTGCTTTACAGCTCTCTCTAAGCAGTTTACAGAGTCAGCATATTGGCCCCAACAATCTGGGTCCTAATTTTACTGACCTCGGAAGGATGGAAGGCTGAATCAACCTTGAGCCTGGTGAGACTTGAACTGCCAAATTGTTGGCAGCTGGCAGTCAGCAGAAGTAGCCTGCAGTACTGCATTCACCATTCATCACTGCGCCACCACAGCTCTGGTATCTGGAATAAGCTATTGAATTCTTCAAGACTTACCCCTCAGCATCTACTGCATCTCTTGCATAATACAACCATTGGAGCAACCTGTTAGCTTATATATATGTTCATGAATATTTCAAACCTTGCAAAATTGACTACATATCCCATCATACATGTACCATAATATTATGTGTTCCTTCTATATAATTTTATTTCTGTTATCCATATGCTCTATAACTGGGTGTTCCTAACCCTGGTCTGTAGACTGTCACCGGTCCACGGCATGCCAGAAACCAGTCCGTGCAAACAGGAGAAGCTCCATCTGTGGGATACAGGCAGCATATGAAACCATGCCCTCTCCGGTCCATGGAAAAACCTCTTTAGAACAGATCCCTGATGCCCAAAAGGTTGGTGGCCACTGCTCTATGCCATATGCTAAATAAATAAATTAATAAGTAAATACATAAATAAATAATCTTTAGAATACAAATAGTATGCTATAGAATACAATAGAGCCACACCTTGGCCTTTGTGTGATGCAGGATTCCATAATATTTAGTTTGTAATCATAAAGAAAGTTGAGATCATATGTCCCATAAGGCGATTTTTCAGGAGTTAAAAGATTACACCCTGGCCAAGTTATTCTGTATGACTGCTCTGAGCCCTGCAAAACTACTCTAAGTTTTGTGGCAGTGTGATAGATTTGCAGTGGTAGTTGTCAAGTGTGTTTATTTCAATATTTCCACCAGGTGGGGACGTAGCAAAGAGTTGATATTTTCCCTAGGTCCTGGACCTAGGAGAACAAGATTCCCAGTTTCATTTGATCTTTATGCAATCCTTGTCTCAGTGAAACAAATGGGATGGACCATCTTCTGGAAACTGAGCAGAACTCTAGGTAAGAGTCACTTTGGATAGTAAGATGGGTGGCATATAAACTTAATAAATAATATTAATAATATTAATATTTATTAATAAATAATAAAGAGGGAAAATCTGTTTCAAGAGATAAGTGCAGAAATAAGAACATTTAATACATGTAACCTTTGTATTCTGCCCTATAGCTATAGTTTTGTGTCTTTGTGTGTGTGGTGCTAACAGCAACAGCACTTAGACTTGTATACTGCTCCAAAGTGCTTTACAGCAGCAGTCACCAACCAGGGGTCCGTGAGAAAATTTTGGTGGTCTGCAGAAAAATTATTTGTATTTTTATATTACACTAAATCAGGAGTCAGTCATTAGGCAGCTCATATTAGTGGTCTGTGGGATTTAAAATTATGAATTTGGGTCCCTGAGACCCAAAAGGTTGGGGACCCCTGCTTTACAGCATTCTCTGGTCTGTTTACCACATCAGCATACTGCCCCCAATAATCTGGGTCCTCATTTTACTGACCTTGGAAAGATGGAAGGCGGAGTCAACCTTGAGCTGGTCAGGATCAAACTCCTGACAGTGAGCAGAGTCAACCTACAATACTGCATTCTAACCACTGTGCCGCCACAGCTCTTACAAGTGTTTTTTTCTATATGAATGATAGAATTAAGCATATCACCCTTAGCCTATATCCATCTTTTCAGGTAGTGTGCATGAAGTTATAATATTTATGTGGAATCATCTTGCAATTTGAAATAATCATTTGGGATCTCTTTAGTGGTTTGGCAGGAAATGAGCCATCTGTAGCAAACCATCTTATGATCCTCCCAGAGCTCTGTTTTCACTTTTGTAATTCTCTTCCTTGATCGGAACAGCTCTGTCATTTATCTTTACTTACACTGACTGTTTGAATGTTAATATTTAAAGTTAACAATGGGGATTATATTTTACCTCTTTGTAAAAGCTAAAGATGGATTTCATTTATTTCGAATCAGATGGGCTCTCTCCCATGGAGAGGGAGAAAGAAAGGTTTGTACTGTTAGTCACATATTTCAGGTGTATGTGACCAAAAGATGGTGCTATAGAAAATATTTCACAATTTCTATTTTCCAGAAACGGAACAAAAGACATTGTAGTACAGAGGGGACTAAAAGCCTGAGTGAATGGAAATATTCTAAGTTGGCACTGAAAGCATATCGGGTATTATGTATGTTCTCGGGCTAGTAACGCAGTTTTACATTTGACTGGAATGTAAAAAATAATGTGGTAGCAAAAAGGCAAATAAATAGGAATGCACATAACTCTTCTACTTTGTTTACTTGTCCACTCAACTGAGCAAACACAGTCTCTTAAAAATAAGATAATATCATCTGGCAAGTTTAGCATATTTTCTGTAGAAGAAAAGGTAGTAGATAGTTTTGTTTTATGGACTCAAGAATAGGTGAAGATGGGCAAAGTGCTGGAGAAGTAAACAGGAAATTAATCCTCATGACAAATTTTTTTAGATCTTACAGGCATTTCTATGACAACAAAGAGCAGAACAGTTTGAGCCATACATTTTTTTTCAGTAATAATGTATGGTTCTGAAAGCTGGATATTGACCAAAGGCAAGCAAAAGAAGACAGATGTCTTCAAATTGTGGATTTTGAGATGGTTTGGGATTCCGGGGATGAGGTGCAATTTATTAGCACGGTCGGTGGGAGGGGCAATTATGGCGGGTATAGGGGGC
>JAEANM010021518.1:0-11831 GCA_017656035.1 Myanophis thanlyinensis
ACTCGTGGACTTCAACTCCCAGAATTCCTGAGCCAGCCATGCTGGCTCAGGAATTCTGGGAGTTGAAGTCTACAAGTTGTGAAGGAGCCATAATTGCCCACCCCTGGTATAGGGTATCCTGCTTGAGCAAAAGACCTCCAACGTCTCTTCCAACTCTACTCTATGTTCTATCTTGGTCTGATATTTTACACTTCAAAAACTTGGTATTTTAACGGATATGCACTTTTTTTACTTCCACTGTACATAAAATTATACCTTTACCTTCTCTCACCTTTGCTTTTTGTCAATGGGGATAGCTTCCAGTTAAGTTTTATTGACAAACTGAGTGAGGGGCAGTTCTGCTCCATTGGGTCTCTAGCAAGGGAGAAAGCTGTTGTAATAAATGCTTTAACTTCAGGATATACCTGGAAAAGAGGAGTGATCTCTAACTCAAAATACTAAATTTTCATGTGAGTAATAAGAAGCACATTAAAAAAAAAAATTATATTGTGAAGATTGTCTGAATTAATTGAAAGGCAGTGCAAATACACTTGTAAAAGAATTATTTTATTGTCCTAATGTGAAACAACCATACATTTCTACTTGTCTGTGGACACCAAGCCCAGTTTTTTGTAACCAACGAACTGAATCGCTTGGGATTGGCGATGTATAGGTATTTCTAAAGTGCTAGCTGTAATGTAATCAGGAAATGAAAAAGCAAGTAGACCAGAAGTCATTTCTAATGCATCTTGTTTGCTTCCGCAGGTCCTTGAGACATGTGTCAAAAACTGTGGCCATCGCTTTCACATACTGGTTGCTAGCCAGGATTTTGTAGAAGGTGTATTAGTTCGAACTATCCTTCCCAAAAACAATCCTCCAGCCATTGTACATGATAAGGTGCTGACCCTCATCCAAGTAAGTTCATACCTGTCAATCTTTCTGTCTTTCAGAGGGCCCTCCATGTATGAGAACAGTTATTTTGCCTAAACCACAAGCCCAGATTATTTTCATGCCAGTATGTAATCTATGCTTATTAAATAGAAGTAAACTAAATAAATCCATGCTTGGTTTCCTAAAGATAACTGAAATCTGAAACATTTATGTACCTTTTAGATATATTCTATTTGCATAATATCAGACCTTATCTTGTATAAAATAATAATTATAAGTAATATCAGACCTTATTTTGTATAAATAATTATGCTACTGTTCATGGAAAGAGGCAAAGCACAGGCAACAGTCTGAAGCTATCTTTTTAACTCATGAAACCTACTGTTTCTTTTAGATCTCAGCTACAGTAGCTTACAAGTTACAAGCCTACAGTTCACACAAATTTAACATTGTGGTAAGATGAGTGGCAAACAAATTTAATAAATAAAATATTTTAAAAAAGTTAAAATCAGGTTTTCTAACAGTCATATATGCTACTAGTGTTATCATATATTTATCAGATCATTCCAGTATTTAGACTCTGACCAGCCCATGCAGCCAAAAACCTTTTAAAAAGCTGAAATATCCAAGTTACGACAGAATGTTCAAATCTGGTGACAGTTCTCTGCTTTTGATGCATAGTCTGCTTTTCTTGCATGCTTAACAGAATCATAAATCACACATGAGTTTAAAAATGAAAAATTGTAATGATTTTCCTGTCTTTCTAGTCCTGGGCTGATGCTTTCCGTAGTACACCAGACCTGACCGGGGTTGTGACTGTTTATGAGGACCTGAGGAGAAAAGGCCTGGAGTTTCCCATGACAGATTTAGATATGCTATCACCCATCCATACACCCCAGAGGGTAAATGTTTCATGCACAATAATTATGTATATATTTGTGAAATACATCTTGGAGATATTTAGAAATAGGGGTGTTGATTTGGTCCAATTTTTTTTCCCTTTCCAAACTGATACATGTTATGGGGAAAAAATGAAAAAGCTGTATGGCAAGATACATCAAGTGTAGTGACAGAAAGCAGATTCCCTTGGATTCAAAGGGGGAAGTATTGCTATCATAATCAAAGTCTAAGGACTATACATAGACATTATATACATAGACCATACAGAATTTAAGAATCAGGCTTCCTAACTACTGTTAAGACATAGTTGAGAGTTCTGAACACAAACTGCCTATGCAGTTTTGGACATTTCTCCCAAAGCACACAATCTAGTTGAAAATCTGCTTTGCTTTGAAAAACAACCTGTTTCATCCTATCTGCTGCTTGCTGCTCATGCAGAGAATCAGAAAGAACCAGGTGGCAGTGACTGCTTTGGAAGCCACAGAGAAATATTAAGGGGAATGGAAAACCCTTTGAGCTGCAGGACTAGCTCATTACTTAGATAAAAGGAAAATACCATAATTGTGGTTAAGAAAACAGCATATAGTACACTGGGCAGATTTTTTAAAATAGAAATAACTGAACTGTTCTTCCTCTCCTTTATGGATTTTTCTTTAGACTGTATACACGCCACCAGAAGCCCAGTCAGCCGTTATTTCATCATCAGATTCTCCTCAAGCAATAGATTCAATCCTGCACCCTGTAGCTTTACCACAAGTTCCAGAAATTGCAGCTGATGCCTCTATCACACCTACGCCAGACCAGGTGAGAGCAACACGAACCACTCCCTTCCCTAAATATAAGAGAGTTTCTTGTCAAAGACCACCCCTTTTTATTTCATTATAGCAAGTTTCTGGAAAAAGGAATCCACACACTTATGGACCAGTGTCAAAGGATATGTTTGTCTGAAAGAGCAAGCAGCGCATGTAACAATATCATGCAGATGATTTAGACAGGATATAAGGCTTCTTCTCTTTCCTGGGCAGATGGTAAATTGTCTGCAATCCTATTACAATTTATCATACAGAAAGGATAGTTTGTCTTTTTTGCATTCCAGATGTCCAGTATAAAAACATTACTACTGAGCAAAAGCCAGAAGAGAGGAAGAATAGCCAGGCTCCCGTGTGTTATTTACAAATAAGACCACATCCATGAGTACATATGTCACATCCTTTGTCATCTATTCATCTAACTTATGTGCAAAGTTTGAAGTGATGCTTCTTAGCTTCCACTTTTAGCTGTTATTCTTTAGGTTATACTGACTGTAATGACATAATACTGAAGACAAAATTCTAGTTATTTATTGTAGCAGGTAGGACAAACTTGGCTCCTGTAGCTATTTGCAGCTGTCTAACTATAGAGTTGAAGAATTCAAGGTAAGAGAGGAGTATGTGTTGTTAATTCAAAATCTAAAATTAATTCAAGGAGATTCCTGAAAATATCCAGGGAAGGGAACAGGAAAATACTGAGCTAAGTTATGCTTACATTATGACACCTAACAAAACAGAAAAAATTTTATAGGCAAGAGCAACCGGACTCTACTCGCTGGATAAAGTATTGGTTTGACCAATTAAGGCAACATACTCATCAGTAATAGAAAATGCCTCTGTTGTTATTTTCAGATTGGAAAATTACGCAGTGAATTAGAAGTGGTGAATGGAAATGTAAAAGTAATGTCTGAGATGTTAACAGAATTAGTGCCAGGACAAACTGAACCTTCTGACCTTGAACTGCTCCAGGTAGGAAGTGCTGAAATGTGAAATCTGCTGTTGTTGCTGTGTATATAAGGACTTCATTTAGTTCACCTAGCAATCACTACAATGAGCCTTAACCCACCCCCCAAAAATTGTTTTTCGGATTCATGACCTGGATAAGTAAACATAAATTTTTAACTAATTAGTTATTAGCATCTGCTTCTTAATCTAGTTTCTTTGGTTCTGTTCTCATAACTTGTATCTCCCTTCTGTGGATAGGAACTGAATCGAACGTGTAAAGCAATGCAGCAGCGTATATTGGAGCTGATTCCCCGCATCCTTAATGAACAGTTAACTGAGGAGCTGCTCATTGTCAATGACAACCTCAACAATATTTTCCTGCGCCATGAACGGTATTTCTGAGATCACTGTTCCCTTGTTTTTTCCCTTCTCTTTTATATGTAAAGCAGCCTTGCTATTTTCCATTGAAACTATCTCATTGATTCTCATAGGTTTGAACGGCTCCGATCTGGTCAGCCTGCAAAGGTATTTCAGCATTTACTTAGTTTGTTTGAATTATAGCCCACCTTTCTCCAAAAGCTCAGTGGAGCATACATGGCACTGCCTTTACCAATCTGTACCCTCAAAGCCCACCCAAAGAGGTAGCTTGGGTTTGAAGAGTGTGTGGCCTAAAATTATTTATACATTTCCTTGGTTGAAGTTGGACTTGATCCTGGGATCCCGAGTCCTAGTGCAATTCTTTGACCATTGAATGACTCTGTCACTCCTTCAAAGCATGCTCATGAGGTCATATGTTTGATATTGCTAGAGAATGAGATAAAATAGATAGTGGCTGCAGCAACATACTTGAATGTATTTGTATAGTCCTTCCTGGCTTCAAATATTTGTAGTTGGACTTTTTCCATCTAAAAGTGATAAAGTTGTTAAAAGTTACGTATGTGACATATTGCTGGTGAACTTACCTCCATTTGGTTGTGCCAAAATGTTTCCAATACAGGTTGTATATTAATTTTATGATTCAGGATGCATGTCAGTTTATGATACATAAAATTTAACTAAGTTTTACATTGACTAGATTTAGGAAAAGATTCTAGGAGGATTGTTCATTAGTATACCTGGTTGTTTGGACTAATCCTAAACTAGGGCAATAGCTGTGGTTCAGAGGAAGAGTTTTGTGTACTCTCTGCCAAAGATCCTAAATTCAGATCTGGCTTTTCCAGATAGAAATGGACAAGAACAGCAGTCAATGTATGGAATAGTTTGAGATGGTGAATAATATTTTCATCTCATCCTAGAAATACTTTTTTTCATTTGTGTACATTAGACTTGTCATTTTTGTCATATACTTTCATAACCATCCTTTAATAGCATGGCGTAAAGTTCAACTCCAGGGAGCCTGCAGACTTTTTCTGATTGCATGGTAGAATTTATATTGGAAGCATGAAGTCTGTCATGTATGAAGTCTGTCTTAAGATGCCCCAGGAAATGCTTGTATGAGTGTTCCTTTGAACATTGGATGGCCTTTAAAAAAAAAAATTCCTTGTTAGAATAGTAATCCTAACACCCTTATTTAACTGCCTGTTTCATGTAACAATAACAGAGTTGGAAAGGATCTTGTGTAGCAACTTTTCATTCATATGAGGCTTCCATATTCTTTTCTGAGGCTTCCATATTCTTGGTTGGATTTCCCATGCAAATCAGAACACAGGATCAGTGAATTGGAAGGCATGTTTTTTTGAAGAAATGTTGTAATCTTTCACAGTAATCCAAGATTAGCAAAATGCATTTTCTTTTTTCCAAGCAACAAAACGACACAGAGAATGAAAACAGTATGCTTGACATGGGACCTAGTATCATACCAGCACAAAAAGTTCCTGAAACTGCCGATACACTTTCATCTCAGCTTGCAGGAATTGGTAAGTACCTTAGTTGGGTTTGTAGGGCTGTAGCAGGGGTGTCAAACTGGCGACCTGCAGGTCGTATGCGTCACATGCAAGCCACGCCCACCCCAGCTCCGCAAAGGGAAAAAACATTGCAATACGTCATATGACAGCAATGTGACTTGAGTTTGACACCCATGGGCTATACCATTCATATTCACATTGGTATTCACATTGATATTCATATTCACATTCATATTCACATTCATAATTCTAGCCATTTGGTGAGCTCTCTCTAGTTTTCATACACTTTTCCTCCTATTTAAAAAACAGCAACATTATTTGAATGTAGGCCAACATGCACAGTAATAGGCATATTTATTGAGAAATTATTGAAAACCTGATAGTCATATTTGCCCATGCTGTGTAGAAGTCATAATAGATCTTTCTAACACTTTCTTCATCTGGAAAATTTGCCACCCTCCATACAAGAAAGATTGATTCTTCTTTTTCAGATCGATAGGTTGATTACATCATCATATATTTTTAACATTCTAAATGATACCTTGCTGTCCTTTGCCTTGTAGATCTCGGCTCGAATAGTGTCAGTTCAGGTTTGCAATCCCTCAATAATTCCAGCAAACTGGAAGAAGAGTTTGATATGTTTGCACTGACCCGTGGCAGTTCCTTAGCTGAGCAACGCAAAGAGTAAGTGAATATACCCATTGTATTGATAGGAGCAAAAATAATGAATACTGTAAAGCAAACTTTTAAAATTAAGAGATTAAATGCCCATTTTGGTAAATTAATGTAAATCTGTATTCAGATTTTACTGGTGTCATTTTGATTTAAATCTATACAAAACGTTGGTTTTATTTTTTAAACGCAGACATAATTTCGAAAGCTTTTGGCTGTCTGCCCTTCCATGTTTTTCATATAGAGAAGGAAATTGTTAATTCAAGATTCTTAAATCCTGCAAGTAGAAAAGAAAAATTACAAACCAAGAGACTGAACTCAAGGCTGCCAATGCTTTGAAGAATAAGTTTTGAAAGTGATGTCTCTTGACTCACATAGCATCAGTCTTGCCATGTTATATGTGCAGTTGAAAATCCTAGTTTTGGTGTCAGTTTGGGAATGATGGGTTCCCTTAGCAAAGTATTACCATTCAGAATTTCTTTTTGATAATAGATTATTGAATTTCAGGTATTGACTTCTTACGTTTTTAGTATAGTGATACGAAAAAAAACATATTTTGTGTCTTATTATGCCCCAACAATAATACTAGTGTGGATTTTGGAATTAGATTGTTGAGATTTCAAAAGACTCCTTGTTGTTCTACTGAAAAACTAGGACAAACCTGAGCTGTAATTAGCACATTCCTCTTCTCCACTCCCTGTCCCCCTTGGCATTTCCTAAACCTCTAGTGGTTTCTGTGAATTGCAGCTGAAATAAAATAGAAGGTTTGTTGTTAATAGCATGGACCAAATGAAGAACAGATTTATGAATTAGAGCAGTCTAGCAATGTAACTGTCAATTAAGACTAATGCTTTAGTTACTGTTATGCACCTCCCCTGCTCACTCTGGCTGTAATGGGTTTTCAGGGCCTCTCCCACCCCCAAGGCACTTTTTGCACAGCTTCCTGCCCCCCTGGGTTCCACACCCTTGGGCCTCCTGCCCCTGTCATGCCTTGCTCCACTGACTTCTTCTGACTTCCAAAAGAGTGTCCAGCCAATGCGGCATTGCGGTCTTCCTGCAGAAACAGCCTTGTATGTTCTGGAGTGGGCACTATTTGTACATTCTCTCAGAGAGGCCTTTTTTCCAAGTCATGTGATTTGGAAAATCGTGTCCTTCTGAGAGATTGCAAGAATGACAGCCATTTCCAGAATGGTGCGAGGCGGCCTCTGGAAAAGCCTGTGTGGCACATCGTCTGGACACACAATTGGAAAAGTGATCTTTGGAGATCTCCTTTCCAAAAGAGAATCGGCTGATGTGTGCCATGCAGTAGCCTTCCTATATAGAAGCTACTTGGTGTCGTCTTGGAAGCAGATGCCATTTTGGAAATGACTGCTATAACTTGAATTGCAAGAATTGTGACTACTTCCCAAATAGTACTTGCTTGCTGCCTTGTGACTAGGTAGTTTCTGTGTAGGAAAGCCATAGAACACAGAGGCTGATTCTCTTTCGGAAAGACAGTCTTTGGAAGAGTTAAGTGGAGCAAGGTCCCTCAGGGTTGGCCCAAGGGTGTGGGACTCAGTAGGACAGGGAACAGGCCAATTCAATCCTTTATTGTCAATGTACAACATGTGTGCAGCAAAATTGAATGAGTCTCCATCGGTACAATCACGCAAGCACAGAACACAGAATACATTCAAATAAAGAATACTGTATTTGACAAGATCTGTAGGAGCCTTGCCAAGTGGAAAGTAGGCCCAAATAGTAGGACAATATTGGGTGGGGGAGGTAGTTGTAGCACCCCCTAGATCAGTTGTAAGGGTGGGCAAATTGTCAAGCTCCTGAATTGTGATCATGTGAGCACAGGATTGTTTACAGCAGTCAGAACTACGAGTACAATGTTTAGTCTCTTTGTTTAGGACCATTGTAATTTCAAATAGTTGCTTAACAGATGATCAGCAATGGAGAACTATCTACACCTTATTTATTTATTTATCTAGCTGTAGTAATGCAGACTTTCTGCAAACTATTAGGTAAGCTAAAAGCATGAGCTGTTGTTACAGCAAATGACTGAGTTAGCATTTCCCTGAGGAAACTGTTCTACTTGTTTGTCAGAAAATCTTTGATTTTAATTTTCTCACATATTCTTAATTACTTAGTTGTTTGATAGATAAACATCTTAAAAATTGACACGGCTCTTCCCTCTATAAAGTAACAGACATTTCCTACAACAGGATAGGTTGTTTTGACACACACTACTGACACGTTCATGATGGTGCAAAACCATGCATTCACCAAATAGCTTTAAAATAACCATAATTTTCTTAGACATCGCACCTTCCCTCACTTCCTTCCGAGATTATTTAATAGGAATAATGGCAGTGCTGATCCACTCTGCAGAATGACTATGAAAATTACATGAGGCATTTTGTATAGCAAAAAAGCATGATATCAATTCTAAGTACTCTCTATCTGGCTTTAGTCTTAACAGTAATATATTCTAATTCTGAGGGTCTTGCCCAACTCGGTAGTTCCAAAAAAACAGAGCTGTGTCCTGGCATATTTTTTAGACTTGATAGCATAAGATTAAGAAGCAAGTTTTGAGTGACATCGGTGCTAATAGAAGCAGATGTTTTTTTACAGCCATGTGCACTTATGCCCCCTCCAACACTTAGCAAAATAGGCTGTGTGCCAGTATGCTTCCAGGCACTGATTCAGCTTTTGCAGCCACTGAAGAGCTTATAATGCTTGCCGCAGAGCGTGCCTTTTCAGAAACCCTGCCTGGTTCAAAGATGAAAGGAAACCATACCAGAGGAAGAATACAGACGCCTCGTGCATATACCAGGGTACAGGAAGACTACTCCTGGGCTGCTTGCTGTTAATGGAATATGAAGTAGAATTGGGAACTATATGGAAAGAAAGCAGAGAGAGTGAACCAGCTGAAACCTAATCTCTTGACATCCACTCTGGCTGATCTGTTCCCACTCTGGATAATTGCATAGGAACTGGCAGCATATTTTCTCCAGCACTACTTGATCCTCTTAAGATTAAGACAAATATAATCTTTCCGATAAAGGGATACCTTCAGTTCATTCTGCTATCTCAAGTTGGACTGGTAGTCTCCTTTTTTAATTTTTTGCCCGGAAACCAGATTGGGATTATCTATTCTACAGCCTGCCTCTACTTCCGTTTATGTTTGTGCTTTCCCTATGCTTTGACGGTCAGATCAAGATAACTTTACTGGAGTTGGGCTTGAGTATCTTTCCAAAACATCATGAACAAGTTCTGGCAACATCTTAAACCATTCCTGCCTTTCTGCCTTATCACTGGTATGGTGGTGGCACTCTGCTTCATCATCGATGCTATTGCGCACAGTGGGCCCTTCACTGACAAGCATTTCTTTGAAAAGTTTGAACGGAGGTGGCCCAACCCCATGGCTACAAGAAGGAACACGTCCCAGTGATTATGGGTGGGACAGAAATATGGTTCAGGGGAGCTCATTTCTGGCGCAACATCATCCAAGGCTGCATTGGCCCTGTGTAAGAAAGAATTTATTTAGGTAAAGTGTAGACAGAAGGCAGATCTGAGTATACATTAGAGCAAATAACAAAAATGAGTTTTTTTTTTTCAAAAGGGTGTAACTGTATGAAACAGTTTCTATGAGATGATGTTCAGCATCACAACAGCTGTATGTGTTAATTAATTTGGAAAAGTTATGCCTGTCTAATTTTACCTGCAAAACAGAGCATGTAATGGGTGTTTTGTTCATGCATTAAAGTGAAATAGAGATATAGAACTATATGCATGTGCAGTTGTACACTGAGTGTCTTTAAAGCAGATATTTAAATGAAAGTACTTTATTCCTTCTTTCTGTGGAGCTATACTTAAAATAATGTTTGCAAAAATCTCAATAAGCAAGCAGATTGCTCTGGGCAGGGCACAGCAGATTAGTAGCTATTATAATACTTTAACCTTCCCCATAACTACCAACATCAGAATATCTTCTGTAAAATATCAAACTAAAAAATAGCATTGAAGAATGTTTTATCTGCTTAGTGTATTCAGGCTGCAAAACTATATTTTTCTCAAAATGAAATATAGATTTGATTAGAGAATTAGGTTAGTTAGATTCCCAAATGAACTGGGTTTTTAAGGTTTAGTTCTTAAGTTGTTGGGCTGAAAAGACTCAGAATCATTGGGTGACTTACGGCCTTTCATCTATTCTCAATCAACACATTTCAATACTCTTGCAATAAAATTACTTTTTCTATAATTACTTACTCTAAATCTCAGTTTAGCAGCAAACAAATTGGTTCCCCATCAACTGTAAACTATTAAAGCAAAATAAAGTTCAAGCTGACTAGGAATGGATTTTTATGTAGAATGGCTAGGCACTCCATTGAGTTCTGCTATTTAACAAATGTGCAAATTCAGAATTTGTTAATTCTAGTCAAAAACAAAACAGATGCAGCCTGATTTTCTGTGCTTTATCATATTGGGAAAACATACAGTAAAATTCAGTGAAACTATAATTGAATATTAAATTTTAGAATGAAACAGTTGCAACTGCTTCACCTAGTAGATATATGCATGCAAATCAGTATGCAATAGAGAAAGATCTAGCTATCAAAGGCCTGGACTTAAAATCTTTGTTGCATCTTAACTCTTTGCTCTCTTTATTCTTGCACATCAGTGCTTAAGATGATTTACAACCATTCTAATCTGCAGCAGCTACAAAATCAAAATATTCTAAGAATGCTAAAAATAATTTTTAAAAATCACACCAGTAGCATCTCCAATTATAACTACAGTTTGGCCAAACATTTTTCACATGCCTCCTTAAAAGAGATTAAGTAGCTGAGAAGGAGATTTCATAACTGCAGTACTACAGTTACAGTGGAAATCTTACAGAGGTACAGTGTGGAGTAAGGACTTTTCTACAGTTTTCACATGGCCTTCTCAATGTACAAAGTAAGCCATTTTTTAAAGTGTGCAGTATTCTACAAACCTGAGATTGATGCATAATTAAAGGATATATTACAAAGAATGCTCGGGAATTTAGGAATATTGACACCAGTGCTTCTGTGCTGCCAGTGTCTTATCAACCTTATTAATGCTATCCAAATGTATTTCAATAACTACTGATAATTATATTTAAGAAATTATTTACAAACTCTAAGAGTCAGAAGTTTTGTCATGGAATTTGGGCAGAGGTTGGGTATAGTCTTTCAATCACTCAAAAATACACAGAAGAGCCTGCAGGTTCACACATTTGCTAGAAGCCATTCTGAAAATGTCCAGCAAAATTGTGAACATACATTGTATATAATTCATCTGAGAGATGTACTGATTAACAATAATGAAATAGTTGTTTTCCTGATTGTTATTTTACTTCTTAGTGTGAATCCTAACTTTGTATGCAATTATCTGAAGCTACTTTTTCCAATCTCTAATGCACTTGAATTTGCTGTTTTGTTTTATCCTCAAATGACCACAACTAATCAGTATAATAAATGAAATCTAATGTTTGATGTCACCATCTAGCCCTCAAAAATTCTTTAATATTATATGAGCCTATATAAAGAGATAATTGAAGGGGAATTTATTAATTTTGATTTTAAAATTTTCTTTAAATCCTTTCTGTCTCACCTCTTTTAAAATTTGGTTTTATGGTCAACCTAAGTACATGTACAATATGTGCCAGTGTTTACCAAATTATGAGATAGATAAAGGTAGGTAGGTAGGTAGGTAGGTA
>JAEANM010021519.1:0-11831 GCA_017656035.1 Myanophis thanlyinensis
GGCCTGCCCTGTGGGAGCGCACAGGTCGGTTGGAGGCTGATGGTGGCAAAAGGCGGTCCCGTAAGTAACCCGGTCCCGTAAGTAACCCGATAGAAGAAGAGTTACTCAAAATATACTATTGGTTGAGTCTATGAAGGAATCCAGCAGCAATAGTTCCGGAGTGATGTAATAAATGTAGAAATGAAAATTGCTATCAAGGTATATTTTCTTTTAAATGATTCATTGTATGAGACAGCAAGATGTCTTGAATGCAAGTCGACCTGAACAGTTCCTGGTCAATGGCTAGTTGGCATCTTAGGTAAGGCTCCCCAGTCTTTGATTCTTTCAAGGAAGAGAAAAATTCATTTATTTATAGGTCATTTCTGTCCTACATTTCATCAAGGTAGTGAACTTGATTCTTGCTTCCTGATTTATATCATGGTAAGCCGGCAAGAGAGATGAGGCTGTGAAATGTATGATTGGCCCAAGTCACCCGGTGAGCTTCAGGATAATAAGGGGATTTGAGCCCTAATACAGAGCTGTAAGTAGGAGAGAAAATAAACAATGATAATAATCTGGTGTTTGTCAGCAAAAATATATTGCTCCTAGTTGTGGCCTGATATCATGGTATGAGTTACCTTGCTAAGCCAGTCATCATAAAAGTCTGGATCCCTCCACATAGTTCTGTCTCTCTGGAAACTATTAATATATCTATATATCTATATATCTATATCTATATCATCTATCTATCCATTTGTATGTGTTTATAATTTCTGAGTGTATACAGGTAAGTACTCAACTTATGACCACAATTGAACCCAAAAATTCTGTTATTGAGTGAGAAATTTGTTAAGTGCATTTTGCCTCATTTCTTGCATAATTGTTAAATGAATCACTGCAGTTGATAAGTTGATAACCCATTTGTTAAATGAATCTGGCTTTCCCTTTGATTTTATTGGTGAGAAGGTTTCAAAAAGGGGTCACATGATCTTGGGATGCAGCAGTGGTCATAAATATGAACCCGTTGCGAAGCATCTGAATTTTGATTGCTATGAATGATCATAGGGATGCTGCAAAGGTGGTAACTGAGAAAAACGTAAGTCATAAACCATGTTTTTCAGTGCTGTTATAACTTTGAATGATCACTGAACAAACTGTCGTAAGTCGAGGACTATCTGTATTTGATCTTCCTATTTATTCAAAGGCAGTTGACATCAATAAGAAAATGCAGTCTATGGAAGAAAGTGATTACAGAGAATCCCAGATTTTCATTGATAAGTTCACCTCTTGAAGAGCATCCGGAGATTGCAGTTGGGGCAGAATGTGGCTGCGCGGGTGATTTTGGGGGCTCCTTGGAGCTCCCATATTACACGTCTCCTGCGTGAGCTGCACTGGCTCCCTGTGGCCTTTCGGGTGTGATTCAAGGTGTTGGTTCTTACTTTCAAAGCACTCCATGGCTTGGGACCCAGGTACCTACGGGACCGCCTGTTGCCACCAACAGCCTCCCGCCGGCCAGTACGTTCCCACAGGGCAGGCCTCCTTGGGGTCCCATTGCCTGGACATTGTCGTCTGGCATCCCTGAGGGTTCGAGCCTTCTCTGTGGGGGCACCCTCCCTTTGGAACAAACTGCCCCCGGAGATCCGGACCATTACAGACCTGCAGATCTTCCGGCATGCATTAAAGGCCCATTTGTTCCAGCAGGCCGGTCTGGCCGATCCTTAATTTTGGGGCTGATTGGATTTTTAAAAATGTTTAAATTTTAAATCTTATATAATTTTAAATTGTTAATCTTTTAATTTATATTTTAATTTTATTTCTGTATTTTAAGTCTTTTTTAGTTCATTGTACACCACCCCGAGTCCCTCGGGAGTGGGGCGGTCAAGAAATCTAATAAACTAACTAACTAACTAACTAACCTAATTTTATTACAATTTTGGGAGTATTTATTAAGTGAATTACATGGTTGTTAGGTGAGTCCAGCTTCCATTGACTTTGCTTGCCAGTCATCATAAATGCATAGTGATTGCCAAATGCCCATGTTTTAATCAATCAATTAATCAACCAACCAACCAATCAGAATAGAGCTGGAAGGGAACTTGGAGGTCTTCTAGTCCAACCCCGTGCTCAAGCAGGAGACCCTATACCTCTTCAGATAGGTGATTGTCTTTTTTTAAAAACCTCCAGTGATGAAGCACCTACAATGTCTGAAGGCAAGCTGTTCCATTGGTTAATTGTCCTCACTGTTAGGAAGTTTCTCTTTCATTCCAAAGTTGCTTCTCTCCTTTATTTCCATCCATTGTTTCTTGTCTTGCCTTCTCGTATTTTGGAAAATAAATTGATCCCCGTCTTCTTTGTGGCAGCCCCTCAAATACTGAAATACTTCTGTCATGTCATCCCCAGTCCTTCTTTTCCCTAAAATGGCCATACCCACTTCCTGCAACCATTCTTCATAGGTTTTTGTATCTAGGCCCTTAATAATGCTTCGTTGCTCTTCTTTGCACTTTTTCCAGAGTCTCAACATCTTTTTTGTAATATGGTGATCAAAACTGGATGCAGTGTTCCAGAGGTGGTCTTACTAAGGATTTATAAATCATGCCACTTTGGGGATACTGTGATAATTGTAAGTGCGAGAGCTGGTCCTAAGTCACTTTTCTCTGCCATTGTAACTTTGAACAGTCGCTAAACTAATCATGAATCAAGGAATGCCTGTACGATTAAAATTAAAACCAGTCATGTAACCAAGAAAAGCTGGGTGAAAGAAATGCCTTTTTCCTAAATACAAGGAAAGTGGGAACCAAATTTATTTCTTAGGGAGTGGATTCTTTTGTCAATCCAACTTTTTACATTCTGCATAGTTGCAGCCTGTAGAGAAGAGAAAACTATAAAATCTACCACTTTAAACTGATGTTATTCTATGAGATGCAACTAATATTTTGATAGAGCCTATGTGTTTAAACTCCCGGGGCAGGATGGCTCAGCTGTTAAAGATGCTAAGCTTGTCAGCTGGAAAGCTGATAGCTCGGGTTTGAGACCTGAGTGCCGTGCAACGGGATGCGCTCCTATTCCTAGCCCCAGCTCCTGCCCACCTAACACGTCAAAAGCTTGCAAATGAGAGTAGATTAATAGGTACCACTTTGGCAGGAAGATAACAGCGTTTGAGGGGTCCTTGGTGCTCTCTGAGTTTGCTTGTTTTCTTGCAGATGTTTCATTACCTTAACTAGGTAACATCATAAGAGCTGCGGTGGCGCAGTGGTTAGAATGCAGTACTGCAGGCTACTTGTGCTGACTGCCGGCTGCCTACAATTTGGCAGTTCGAATCTCACCAGGCTCAAGGCTGACTCAGCCTTCTATCCTTCTGAAGTTGGTGGAATGAAGATCCAGATTGTTGAGGGCAATAGGCTGACTCTATAAACTACTTAGAGTTGGCTGGAAAACACCGTGAAGCGGTATATAAGTCTAAGTGCTAGTGCTATGGCTATCATCACTGCTAGTAAAGAGTGCTGTTTGTTGTCAGTTTAGATTCTGGTGTCTTGCTTGTGTGGGGGGGGGCGGTCTTAGAGATTGTTTGGTTGGGCTGTTTATTAATTGCTCTTTGGCAGTTTCTTGATGGGGTATTGCTTATTTGATTTTTGGTCTGAAGTTAACCTTGGAATTAATCTTATGCTGATCTGAGTGCTGATTATTGATGGAAAGGAGCTGGAGCACTTTTCTCTTTTGGGCTGGTTGATTAACTCTTTTGCATAGTCTATAGATGTTGTTAATGTCTATGTGTCAATTGATGGCTGATTTGTCAGAGTGCCAGGCTTCTAGAAATTCCCTGGCATTTTTGGACTTGACCTGGTCTAGAATAGTCACATTTTCCCAATTGAAACTATGATTAAATCTGTCTATATGTTGTGAAATTAAAGAATTTTCATCATGCCTTCAAACTGCCAGTTGGTATTCATGGATGTGTTCTGCCAGCCCTTCTACCTGTTTGTCTTACATAGTGGTTTTTGCAATTCTTACATTGTACGTTGTAGATGACTCCTGGTTTTTTTTTCTGGGGTTGCTGGTCTTTTTAACAATGTTTCATATGCCTTTGGCATATAGCCATACTGGCCACATGGCCAACCATAAGGGTTTTTGGATAATATTGGCTCCTTGGCCGAGAAATGGAGATGAGAACCATGCCCTAGAGTCAGATATGATTTGATAGGGAAACCTTTACCATTTTTAACCTTTTTATATATTACTTTAAACATATGCATGGGTGTTAGGAATCCTAGAACCTTTTACCAGCCAGTGAAAACAAAAGCATGCCATAATATGATGCATTAACAATTCCAAAATCCTAAAGTAGTTAATTTCAAACTTCTGTTTATGCTGGATGTAATACATCCATTTCTCCTGGGGCATTGTTTTCTGGACTGCTATGAAAATGGCTGAGCCAACTTAATCATTTTGGACTATTGTTTCATAAAATCCTTCCCATTTTTCTTCAGCTTTGCCTCCCATTGTCTCTTAAATGATGGTTCATTTGATATAATTAACTGGCGTACTTATACTTCAAAATCAAAGCTCAATGCCAAGCTGGTTTGAATACAGGAAGAAAAACAGGCTATATATTTTTCAAAGAATGAACAAGGCACATGTATTCAGATGAGTCAAATTATCTTTATGGTCTAGCAATATATAGAATATTGTTGTTGCTGTAAGTAGGGATGTCTAGAATTTGGTAATTTACAGTCATCCATTCAGTAAAAAAAATTCAATTAATGTTCTGAATCAAATAAGAAAATCAGTGTGAATCATCTAACGGAACTGTTTTGGATGTTTCTGACCCTGTTTTAGAATTCTGAATCCAATCAACCCAATTCATTGATTTCATCTGATTTGGGTTGGTCACTGGGACCAGAAGTTTTGTCTTCCAATCTTTTGACCTTGTGCTGGAGCCCATCTTCAGGGATCTTCTCCATCTCAGGGGCAATCCATGCATCTATCCCTGTGACTATGTAGGACAGATGGGGAAGAAACTAACCACCAGATTAGATTGTAAGAACATAAGCAAGCGATCAGATGAGGAGACCCGAACTTATTGGTAGCTTCACCAATGAACAAGGACATACATTCAATTTTGCAGCGACTAAGATTGTTGGACGAGCAGGCACAAAACAGCCAGGAAGTGACTTGAAGCTTTGGAAACAGACTTCTCCACAGTCAATAGGAGTGCTGATTTACCATGAGCCTATAAAGTACTTAGAAGGCAAGGGCTGGACAGCACAAGCAAATAATAGCTAATGACTTAAAAGCCAGCCATCAACAATCCCAATCAACATTTAAAAAGTCAGTTACAACAGGCACTATAAATACCACACGAAGACCAGCACACACACTGCTAGGGAGAAGTTCCCTAAAGATGGGCTCTAGCATGAATCTGAAAGCTCTGAAGGCAAAAACTTCTGCTCCTGGTGAGCGACCCAGATTGGATCCTGCGACATTATCTTGGGACATGTATATTCACCTTCATTTGTCAAAGATTTGATGCCAAAATCCAAGTTGCATTTCATTGTTTTTTCTGAATCAATTTAATTTCTCAATTTGATTTTATGAATTTAATAGACCACCTGAATTAGATTTTGCAAAATAAGTCAGAATGCCTATGGATATTTTCTTGATAGGAAATAATTTGTATGTAAAGCTCTGGAACAGATTGGAAGAGGCTGTGTGGACAAATAGCAAATTTAATAATGAAAGTGAGGTAGAGAGAATGCCATTAGTTTAAGAGTGAAAGTGCAAACAGTTACTGTAGAATGTCTTAGGAGATTTCTGTGATCCACAATACCTGGCAGTTGTTCGTTCCATTTTTGCCTTGTTTGTATATTTTTTTGTTTGTACATTACTGTTGTGAACCTGATGTTCTCTTGATGTAGTGGAGCATACAATAGCTGCCATCTTAAAAGTCAAGATGTTTGCCAATTAGACTGAATGAAAAGATTAACATTGTAGTGTAAAACATCCGAAAATTGGCCATTTGGGGAATTCTTATAGATTTCTAATTTCTGAGTTGACTCTAAGAGGTTATCCAGTGACTTGGGGACAAATCTTCAAATTTTGAGCCTGTTTTCTTTAAAGTTTTCCTGTTTTGTAATTTATAGAGATGAATAAAAATGGGAGACTTTTAAGAGGAAAGCTACACCCATTTCATTTCTTTAAAAAGTTCACAAATAACTCCCATGTCACCACCATGAGAACATGCTTTGTACTGGATTTAGGGGCATGACAGATTCTTGCAGAAGCTTTCTGCTTCCAATCTCACTGTTAACTTCCTCCTTGCCAAAGTATGGATGAAATTGTCCTTGAAAATGTGGATGCTGTTTAGGGAGGTTTATAAGTGGTCATGTAAATTGTCTAATCTCCTAGAGGCCTTCTGTTCCATTAATTGGACCATTTTGCCCAGCATTTCAGTGGCATACTGGGACATCTTCACATAGTTCATGGATTGTATATTGCAGATAGATCCATGGTGATTAAAAATCAGATCTGAAAAAGGAAGCCCAGCTCAAAGGTTGTTCCTGGAATTTGTAACTGGTATGTGTAATTTGCAACATTACATGAACAGAGTAACTATTGGTATATAAAACTTTTCTTTCCAAATAGCTGAATTATAGTTTTAAGAGGTCTTCAGTTCTGCAGAATAACTATATAACTTTCTGAAAAGAAAAGCGACACTTCAATATTGTCACTTTTCAGACATCTTTTGTCCTTCCTTTTTGAAATGCATCGCATCTTGGTGGGGATCTTCATATCTTTTTACACCTGCCTCCCTTAAATGGCTGATAAGACTCTACTTGATTGGAAAAAAAAAATCCATTTTTGTTGATGGTCCTGTATGCCTTATCAATAGTCAAGGATGTATCTGTATCTATAGATGTCACCTAACTAGGAGGAAATTCATACTGATAATTCTCCCTTCTCAAATACTTCCTTTCTCAGTTTCCTCTTAGCACCACTTTTTAAATGTAGAGTATTTTGAGTATTGAAAGTTTCAAGATCCTCCGGACACCTGTCCTTTCCATTTAAGGCTTCCCACCTCCGAGAGAAGCCAGCTACTTGTCTCAAGAGGTGAAGCTGGCATTTCAGCTTTCTCTCTCCAGCTTTACCCTCCCATTCCTTAATTTGAATCTGTCTACGGTGGATTCACTGCTGGTGCTAAATCAACTCACAAATCAGTCTTGTACTCCTTTAAAAAGTTGCTTGGAATTGTCATTATTCAGATCACTCTTTTTTTTTTTTGGTATCTCCAGATTTAGCTATCTTGGTGGATTTGAACAATTTTCTCAACTATTTCTTTTTTCTGCTGAGCATGCACAGTTTCTGGGAGACAGAGATAGCATTTAAGTAAGTCTCCCACATTTTATTATGTCCTAAAGGTGTCTTTCGTTGCCTAATATCAGAGATCAACTCTTTATCAGAAATCGACAAAAACAAGGACAAATAGGCTGAAAAATAACTTCTATCCCAGAGCAGTAATTATAATGAATTCTGCTTTATAGTGCAATATTAATGCAATATCAGGAGTTTTTGATTCAATTGTATAGAATGTGAAGGATGCGTGTTTTTGTTTTATTTTTTATAATTATAATGTACACTGAAGATGGCATTTAATTTCATTGTACGAGGTGCAATGACAATAAAGTAAATTATTCTGAATCAGACCTTTTAGAATAGCTTGGGTCTTGCTGCCTTCCTTCCTTCTTGTTGCCAATTTGGTCTAGTGATTAAGGCACCAAGCTAGAAACCAAGAAGCTGTAAATTCTAATCCTGCTTTAGGCATAAAGGACAGCTGGGTGATCTTGGGCCAGTCACTCTCTCAAACCGACTCACCTCACAGGGTGATTGTAGTGGGGAAAATAAGAGGTGGAAGGTTTGTTGAATATGTTGGCCACCTTGAATTATTTGTAAAAATAATAAAGGTAGGATATAAACAAACAAATAAACACACCTGCCTTCCTGCTGAGCATTATTAGGCATAATTTGTTTTCTTTTCAATCCTCATCCAGGGAAATGTTTTACATTTTTCAATATTTTTAAAAGAAAGAAAAAGAACCACGCTGCAAAATGATACTTAAGTTTTACAGTACCTTTCTTTTATTTCCAACCTCAGCAAAAGAACCATTGTAACAAAATAGAAATGAGAGATAGCTACAACTACTCAAAATAAAGGAAAGGGCTAGCTGGTAGATGTAAGGGAACACTTGGGTAGTGGTGTATTGATGGATAAATACCTGTGCCATGCGCCAGGATGTGGGTGTTTTAATGTGGGATGTGTATGAGCAATAGAGGCACTTTATGCAACATTTATGTTGCTTGAATTTTCTAGGCAAATAGAATATAAGTTTTGAAAAAAAAAGTGTATTCAAAGGAACATTTTGAAAAGAGTATTCAGTGTTTTCATAAAACCAGACAGGCAATCTCTTTTGCCCTTTTGGTGTCACCATTATACCCTGGGAAGAATTAGCATGGCTGATCATCCCAATTCTGTTCCTCTTTACAGAGAAGAACAGCACTCTTCTAGTCTTGCTCAAATTGTACAAAGAACTTGTCAATGAATGACCATTAGAACTTCATGAGGCACCCAAACCCATTTGTGTAGGCTAGTCACAGCATATGATAACTATTTTACATGAGGTACCATGATGAATTCTCGAAATTTCAAATCTACCATTGCCTCACAAAGGTTCGGGATATTTCTGCCCAACACATTTCTCAGTCTGCAATATGAATGATGATGTTATTGTACTTTTCAATGCAGTATAGAGAAATAAGGCATTTGTTTATTTGAAATACTCGAACAGCCATTGTGAAGTTAAAGTAGGGTGACCAACTGTCCTCTTTTGCCCGGACATGTCCTCTTTTTACGTCCAGTCTGGGGCGTCCGGGTGGGTTTTATAAATTTATAAATTTATAAACCCAGATGCCCCGGAGTGGACGTAAAAAGTGGAGATGTCATGTCCGGGCAAATGGGGAAAAGCGGTAAGATGAGCATGCTCTCCATCACGCTTAGAAATCCCGCGATGGAGGCATGCTCATCTTGCGGGAGCTGCTTTTCCCCATCAGCAGCACCTGGGCAGCGGGAGAAGAGCCACTGCAGAGCTGCGCCCCCGCCGCCCCCCACCCCCCTGCCTCCCCACCCCCCCTGCCCTCGCCTCCCCTGCCACTTGAGAACAAGTACAAGATAAGTAGAGACTATTTTTTTCTCGTCCTCTTTTTGGGAAATCAAAATATGGTCACCCTAAGTTAAAGGTGGTAAAAAGCATCAATTAAAATAAGAGTAAATCAAGGTCTGTAATGAAGGTCTCTGAGTGAGATTGTTGTGAAAAAGATCTCCATTCAAAATCCATCTTGCAGTGATTCTGAAGTAAGATCTACAGTTTGATCAGTCCTCAAAGGAAGAACAGCTAGGATATTTTTCAATTATATTGGAAGTACATGCAAAACAACATTATAAGCTTCAAGGCCCGTTTTCAGCATTTCTTAAGAGATAAATACACAAAGATTGTTACGTTTAATGTGACAGAAGTGCACTACTTTCTCTACAGTTCAAGTTGTTGTTCTTCCTCTTCCTCCTCTTCCTCCCTCTCCTCTCCTCCTCCGCCTCCCCCCCATTGCATGGCCCACAAATCTGCTGAAAAAAAGACTGAGTTTGCTTTCTGAAAAACATGATTGACAGCCTATTATATGTTACCAAGAGAATATCTCACTATGTTTTCAAACGCAACAGAACAATAACAGAATAACATAGTTGGAAGAGACTTCTAGTCCAGCTCACTGTTCAAGCAGCTGTATCATTTCAGACAATGAATGTCCAATCTCTTCTTAAAGATGGGTACATTTTTCCATGGGTAAAATATGGTCCAAAGGTGGAAATCCAGAATGTGAAATATCAAAACAAAATGGCAGACCATCCAAAGGGGCAAAAAAATTAAGAGAATGCTCTTTTTATGTTGGGTTGGGATCCTCACAGTCTCCAACATGTAATCTGGAGCCCAGTTTCTAGTAACTTCATATGGATTTTCTCAGTCCTAAATAGCATGGCTGAATGTATTTGTTATCAATACTTATTTAGAAAAATATATCAAAAAAAATCAAAAAGTGAAGCCAAGAAATATACTTTTCTTGGCTTTTGGGGAGCTGAACAAAACAAAGCACCTTTCATAGAAAACACTTTTATATTTTTGACAGCAAGCCTCTCTCTGTATTAACTGTTCTTTTCTGCCTTTGTACCGCTGCTTCAAAGCCTAAAATGCATCAAAAAGTATGGCTAAGGTCACATGTTGACTTTCTTTCATCTGCTTTCTGGAGAAAGCATTCCACAGTATTTGATTTTTAAACGGCAGTTAAACCTCCCCCCACCCTTCCCATGGGCCCAATAGTTTGGAAGAATTTATCTCTGTCAGTTGGAAGTTTAACATTACCAAACCCTCCTAAAGGCTGTTGAAAACAAATGGAATAAGTCAACACTACAATGCATTTTGATGTAGCATCACTGGGGATAAGTGAGTCTAGGAACATCCCCCGCCTTCTTTTTTACTTAAAAGGGAAATAAATAAGTTGCATTGTAGTCAATAGAGTATTTGGTACAATAATGACTTAAAACCTGTTTTATGGGCCTTATCACATGATTTTAATGTAGTTTGTAATGTTGAAATGAGATGTATGCATGCATACAAACACACACACACACATACATAGAGAAAGAAAGAGGTAGCACATTTATTTATCTGATGTAATGTTTCAATGTGCAGATGAAGAATTAGAATTAGAAAGTTAGTGGAATCCTACGGCTGATAAATTACATCACTTCCCTATTGGCTATGTTGTTGTGATCAGAACTGTTTTTGCAATACACTGGAAATCTTTGAGACAAAAAATTATATGTTTAAGAAAGCCACTGGACAGATCTGTGTTCTTAGGTATATCCCAAAAGTGCTTTTTCAAGAGGCAACTAGCTCTGAAGAAGTTTCTTGGATGAGAAACAAAATGTCTTCAAAGAAAAACCAGAAAGTCCAGTTGCTTCTTGAAAAAGCACCTTTGAGACAACCATGACCTGGATGACAGACTCTCCATAGACATGTTCTTAAGTATAGTTGGTTGTGCAGTGATTGTACAATCAATGAGGTCTGGAACACCAAGGAGACAATAAATCCAAAGGTAATTTAGGAAGCTGAAGCTGAGGCTAAGCCTGCTATAGAGTCCAACATTCAGAAGCAGAGTTCAGACAATTAATCTAAAGCCAGTACAAATAAAACCAATATAAATACATGGTTTTGGTAACTGATAACAGTGAACTATGTTTTAGGGGTCTAGTTAAGCTTCAGTTGTCATGCAGGTGTTTCTTCAAAGGCAACTGGACTGTATTTTTCCCTTTCAACCAGAGGTGTAACAGCTTTTTGCACCCCCACCAAAGCACCTTTGAGACAAAGTATGGACTGGATGATTGAGAATCTCCACAGACATTTTGTCATGCAGAGGAATTTCTCATCATGAGTAAGGTCCCATTTTAAGTAAACTTGTGTTCCTAAGGACACCTGCTTCTTAATCATACATCTTTGAGTTAGAACCATAGCACTACATTTTGTGAATCAAGCAAAGGACCAGGTTTGTTGTCTCAAATGTAACTCTGCATCCTCTACGTCACTAGTCCCCAACCCTCAGGGTATGGACCACTTCTGGCCCATGGCCTGTTAAGAACTGAGCCACATAGCTGGAGGTGAGCATCAGGAGAGCAAGCAAAGCTTATTTTGTATCTGCAGCTGCTCCCCAGGGCAAGCATCTTCCCCTCAGCTCCACCTCAGATCATCAGGCATTAG
>JAEANM010021520.1:0-11831 GCA_017656035.1 Myanophis thanlyinensis
GATTCGGGATTCCACAGGTTGTACCAAGACCATGTTTTCAATAAAGTTTAATTCTTTGGACTTTCGTTCTCTGGAATATTAATTGCGTTGAGGATGTGGTGTGGAACCCTGACAATTTCTACACGCCTCTCCAATTATACTGAAAGTTGTCAGCAGATAGATGCAGAAGCAAAAACTTTGTAAGCATGACTCATTGGTAAACTTAGCTTGTGTAATTTTTTTTGAAAGTAAAAAGTGTGTTTGTGTCAAATAAATGAAATAGTTTCAGTTTATATACAATGGTACTTCAGTACTTGACTGCTTCAAAACTTGTTGAATATGGTACTCAACACATTTTGATGCAAAAATGTTGTCCCGACACTCATTGTTTGTTTGGTCCTTGACACATTGCAATAGGAATAGGGGGACAGCCGCAGAGAATGGAAAGGAAGTTGTCCATGCCAGCAAGTTTGCTGTAAAAGGAAGAAGGGGACAGCCATAGAGTGTGGGCAGGAAGTTGGCCATGCTAGGAAGGTCATTGACATAGGAAAAGGGACAGACAGGAAGTCCTTCCTGGCCAAAAAAAGGGGTCATGTGGTAAATCAGGTGGTTTGTTTGTACTCCTCATTTTTAGTACTCATCACACTTCCATAAAACAATTAACGAGTATAAGGGATCATGGTTTAATGAAAAACATGGATGCCACATTTATTCTACCACTCACATAACTCAGATAACTGTACCTTCCACAATTCCAAGGATTTCTTGATCCAATAAAGCTGCATAGTTTTTGTTACAAAACTTCCTGGATTAGGTTTAAATGAAGTTGAGTCATTAGTGATCCAATGTGTCATGGGAAACTGCCCATTGCATTAACCTATCGTGTGAACCAGGCCATCCCACTAAGACACATCATAGTTTATTGGGAGAGCATTGCTAGATGTAGAAATTGTGTTTTATTAGTTGGCATTTAGGCTTCTGCATGTTCACTAAATGCTACCAACATCTAATCTAAGGAACAGAAATGCAGACAGATAATTTAAGCCATCCTGTGATGTTTCATCTGGTTAGGAAAGGAATTTGGGGGACAATGCTAAAAGGCTGCTAGATGTCTTACATTTTGCATTTACTTCCAAAATTTATAATTGATAATGGATTGTCAATGCAAGATAATGCCCACATAGAATGACCAGAGAAGAATATAGTTAGGTAATTTCATTTGGACATCGGGTTATTTTACAGGACATCATGTTTATTTTACATGTTATTTTTACCTAGGCAACCTTCTTTTCTGTTTACAAAACCATCCCCATGTTTCCTCTTAATTTAAACAACACAAATGCTGAGGAGGGGAGGAAAAAAATGCACATTTTAAAGGTGGTTTATGTATTTATCCACTTTATTTGTGATTTTTTTTTAAAAAAAGCACACACACATAACATAAGGAAGAAACATAACTATAACTTCACATATTTCTAAATGCTAGGAATTTGTAGACAGTGTTACATTAAATACAAAATGAATGAAAAAAAAAAGTAAAATAAAGGTCTCTTTCCTTATAAAATGAGGAAATATGCTTTTCAGTTATTTATTTATTTATTTAGTTTGCTAAAATGTTCTTATAAAAAAAAGATAAGATTGACATTCCTCTAAGAAATCTAGGACTCTGGAGATGATCTTCAATCGTACATTTTCCATGGTCTCCTTTAAGATTTCTTTATGATCTTTAGGGAAAAAAAACCCTATTGCTTGAGGTCTTAATTTATAGTTAAATGCAGTGCATAGGCTCATAAAACCCCATTCGGCTGCTTACTTTCATCCTTAAGATTTGAGGCATCATCCTGAAAAGTGTTTCTTTCCCCAAGTTACAGGTAGTCCTTGACTTACAATGGTCCATTTAGTGACAGTTCAAAGTTACAACATCACTGAAAAAAGTGATTTATGGCCATTTTCACACTTACAACCATTGCAGCATCCCCATGGACATGTGATGAAAATTTGGATGTTTGGCAACTGACTCATATTTTACAATGGATGTAATGTCCTGGAATCATGCAATCTCCTTTTGTGACCTTCTGACAAGCAAAGTCAATGGGGAAGCCAGATTCACTTAATAACCATGTTACTAATTTAACAACTGCCATGATTCATGGAACAACTACGTCAAGAAAGATTGTTAAATGGGGGCAATACTTACTTGACAACTGTCACACTGAACAACAACAGAAATATTGGTGTTGTGGCCCGCCAGTGGCTAACAGAGCTGGTGGCAGACTCAGACAGTGAGGAGGTTGGGGAGGAACATAGGCCAGTCCTGGAATCTGGGGAAGGATCTGATGAGGGCTCTGCATCAGAGGCAGAAATGCGGCCAAGGCTGTCCGACAGTTATCAGATGCCTTCCTAGTCAGAGATCAGTGGGGCAGAAGAACAGCTGGAGCCTGTTCCCGATGTGCTCATGCAAAGAGCTTCCAGGAGAAGGGAACAGCTAAGGAACAAGGGCTGACTCAGGAGTAAAGGCACAGGTGGATGGTGAATGGCCCCTCCCATAGGGAATAAAGCGGAGCGAAATGGGAGTGGAATTTGCAGGAGACAATTAGTTCACTTAATTAGTGTGAAGATTTGTTCGTGACTCTCAGAGACTCTGTGCCAAGTACTTTCTTGTACAGCATTGCATTTGGAAGATATCGGCCTGGCAGCTCTCCAGGCCTGATAAGGTCTGTGGTTGTAAATTCACCCTTGAAAGGCTGTTTCCCAGGACTTTGCTGGATGTGAATGAGAGGAATTCACATTAGCTTCATAAAAAGGGGTTTTGTCTGGACAAGGAGTCTGCTTCATGGTTTTGGGAAACCTGGGTCAGAACAATTGGGCTCAATTATGGTCGTAAGTCAAGGACTACCTGTAAATTTATTAATTTACCTTCAGATCATCAAGCATCACCTGAGATACTCCTCCATAATACCCACTTAAAAACTCAATTTAAATTAAAACCCTTTTTAAAAAATAAATAAATAAAAACGTTTAAATTCTCAGAACGCTTCCCAAACTTTATCATGTTTTGTCTTTTCAAGATCACTTGACTGATCCTTGATGTGAACAATCAACTTCTCAAGATTCTGAAATTCGGAGATCTGCCTCCCCACCTTCCTGCCCCATTTTTAATTTTATTATTGAACAATTGCATAATGTTGCCTACTACCAACTAGGATGCTTCCCCCCGACCCCAAGGATTTCTTTTCTCCAGCCAGCCCTTCACAGGAAGATGATCTATTTATTTATTCAACTATTAAATAGTGTTAATCCATACAAAATGTTTATACATTATGAAAAGCTAAACCTTTTCCATTTAAGTCAGTTCCAGACTGATAGTTATATGTCCCACATATACAATATAAAATCAGTGACAACTTTGTCTAAGCTTGTTCACAGAATCAAGCATTTAGGTTAAAAAATATCCACATACAGTATTATATTTCATGAGTAGTAAATTATTCCACAGTTCAGAACCTGGCTTAATATACTCAGCACCAAAAGATGGAGTTAGTTCTCAAGACACGAACAATTCTTTCATCCCAGATGCTGAATTCAAACTGCAGTGGTCCATTGAAGAAATATAAATAGCCTGTAAAAGATGAAAATTAATTTTAAAAAATACCGCTTGGTATTGCTACCATATTGCTGCTGGTATTGAATGCATTTTTTCCCCAAAACATAAGGATTAGATTCTTAGTTTGCTTCCATCAGCAAGATACTCCAGGAAGTTAATTCTATTCACAGGATATTCGGGGGAAGGATAAAATTTTTAGTCGAAGAGTATTTATAGTTTATGGTTGAACCATGTGGAATTTGTGGTGCTCTCTGAGCTTGCTTGTTTGCTGCAGATGTTTTAACTAGGTTACAGCATCAATGCAAGTGAATGTGGGGTTCTCCCTCTATCAATATATTGTAGCATGTCCTACCACTTTTGATAGGGACATGATTTTCTCATTGATGGTTCCTTGATTAATATCTTCTTTTCTGCCTGATTGTTTGCCTGGTGATGATACATCTGATGCTGAGGGAAGAGGGGATGTTTATTGCCTAAATCCTAGATTTGTAATTGCCTCTTTTGAATGGTGTGTAAATGTAGTTTATCTCAATGGGTCTATTGATGGCTGATTTGTCTGAAATTTTCAGTTACCTCCCTTCTAGAGCCTTGTACTCTCTGAATATTTGATCTTGTCTGAAGTAGCAAAAATGAAATTGGTCAACAGTCTCATCCATACTTCTACAGTATTTCAACATTCAGTATTGGTCATATCCAATGACTGCTCAACCTTTTAGCTTAAATCTAAGTATAGTTTCCAGAGACTTCTGAAGTCCGTGTCTTTGTAGAACTTGGATTAGGACCCAAATTCCCTTTGCAGGCATGTACAATCCCACTCTATAGATGGCAACTGGCCAGCACATCCCTAATGTGGATTTGGGTGAAACAGTTCCTGTATCATTTATGAATGATTTTGTCCCTTTCTTTGCCAATCAGTTTATTTCCTGGCTACGTCAATTTGCACATATTTTCATTTTGTGGAAGTTATGTGACGGAAAAAGCGAATTTCTCATTTCAGAAAGGGTGGGCTCAGAACTACAGCGGGAAAGATAATAATTCTAAGAGAGCCAAAGCACCTATCCAAATTATGTATATCCTGCCACATTATATTAAGAAACTGCATTTGACACAACTGATTGAAACGACTCTGGAAATTACAGCAATCTCTCACTCACTGTTTTGGTTATGATTATTGATGTTTATGCCTTCGTTAGAATTTAGTGGCAATTTTAGTCTTTTAAAATGACCTAATATATTCACTTGTTCACAAATATTTAAAGATAAATTGGAAAATGAAACTTGTCTTTGACAGTTGTAAATTCCTTGCTTATTCATTTGTAAATCATTATTTTATCCCCTTCTCTTGTTGTTTAGATACCTTGCTCAATATTGTATACTCACTAGTGCATTTTGTTGCTGATATAATTGTTCGTTATGCTGTATCTCATCATTTTTTAAAAAGCAATTAAACAGAAAACTGTAGTCCAATGTTGCTCCTCCCTTGCTTTCAACAAGAGCAAAAGACAACAAAGTAGGAATAACTATTTTCTTCCTGGGTCTTTTCTCAGTCTGTTACAAATCTCCAAATAAAAGGAGCTCTGTTTAATATTACAAGAAAGGAAGAGCAAAGGGTGGTATGAAAATTTGGAGGAGGGCCCTAATGGTTTGGTTAAATCCCTCCAAGAAGGGGGCTGAAACTATCTTTTTACTTTAATCTCCCATAACTACTCAGAGGACCCTTCCTTACTATGGTGCCTTTCAGGTAGGCTGGATATGTTATGACAATTCAGAACAAGGGTCGATATCCCAGGAAAACACTACTTTATGATTTTGTAGAAACTAAGATGGAAACTCAACCCATCTATCCAGGGCTGTGCCAATAATGGATCATAAGAAAGAGGAATTAATTAAGAAGGCTGGAAGCCCCCCAAATAACCCCACCAAAAATCAAACACACATACCATTTTTCTGATAGACTGCATCTACTCGGCGACCAATTCCTGGAAAGTCATCTTGAATAAATCTAGGGTAGCCTTTGTCCATGACCTGATTCTGTTCATCAAAACTACATTGAAGAGGCAAACAAATGAAAAGCCGTCACTACTGTTATCTGTGGTTTATTTACAGCATTCTATATATTGCAGTTCTTTATCAAGAATTTCTTTGAAACACAGTTTACAAAAGGGAAAGCATAATATCCCAAATTAAAGTAATGGTTTGTCAATAATATAAAGTGCTAAGACAGTGGTGGCAAACCTTTTTGGCACTGAGTGCCAAATGCGAGCATACACGCTCATATGCACTTTGTGTGCATGCGTGCCTTCCGTGCATACGTGTGGCTTTCACGATTGCACAATTTGCACATGTGTACGTCTTTCACGTATGCGCAATTCACGCATGTCTTTTGCACATGCGCACACTGCAGACACTCACATGTCAGTCATGCGGGAATTTCATGCACATGTGCAGTCATACAGGGAGTCGCATGCATATGCACAGTTGCATGGGAGTCGCACACTTGCGCAGTTGCTCAGGAGTCACACATATACATGCATAGTCAGTGAGTTGGGGCGACTGCTGGCATGCTGGCATAGATGGCTCTGTGTGCCAACTGGAGCATGTGTGCCATAGGTTCGCCATCACTATGCTAGGAAAACAAAGCACTTGAATAGTGCTTGAAAAATACTGTCCGGCCTAAAACCAAAAGTGACGCATGGTTATTCTGTCAAGCTGATTTCTCTCCTATAGACAGAATGTTGCCAGACTGAGGACTTTACTGTCTGTATGTACCATATACTCTGAGAACTATTAGGGAGTGTCTGTCTTCACCCTGTTTCTCTTACACATAACATCCAGGTTATATTGTCTCTTACTCCACTGGTATGCATCTCCTCCTATTGGCAGCCCACCTCCTTACTACATTTCATCACAGTTACATACTTCCAGAAGCAATACACCACTGTGTGTTAGAACTTATTTAAAAGGTGTATTTTCTATGTTAGGAGACACGCACACTCACACACATGGGTTTTTTTATTAGTCTTATAAGTGTGTGTGGGTATGGGTGTTACACAATAAAATCGAATAGTTTCATACTCTGCAACAGAAAAGACAAAGTAAGCTTAAATAGCAACAGATCAGCAGAATTATACTGATTGCTTAAAATTCAGAGAATGTATTTTCTAAATGAGAATTTTCCAAGACATTTATTTTAATATTTTTCCATGATAAATTTGCCTGGAACTATTTCTCCATTCATTAAAAAAAGTGAAATGACAAGTTGGAGCAAAACATCGTCATATAGAAAAGAGACATCCTGAAGCATTTTCTATGACTTTGCTTATTTTGTGGTCTCACCAGCAATACAAACACCACATAACACACCAGACTGAGTGATTGTTGTTAAGAAAGGCATAGTGAATGTTGCAGTACCTAGAGATAGCAGATTAGAAGAGAAAGAACTGGAGAAAAATCGCAAGATACAAGACTTGGAAATAGAAGTAAAACAACAATGGCAAAAGAAAGCAAGGATACTATTAATTGTGTAACCCACCACTTGCATATCATTAGATGTGACAAAATCACCATCAGTTAACCACAAAAGGCAGTATTACTTGGAACAACTTACATCCTCTGATAATATCTCTAACACTATCGCTATCAAACATCATCTGCGTATCACAAGTTCTTGGGAAGGACTTGATTGGTGGACAAAAATGCCAATCCAGTCTATATAGCTGGCTGACTCTGTGACCACCATACAATAATTTAAATGTTTATTATAATGTTTTCTTGACCTACATCAACTTAATCATAATGGTGATTCCTATGGATTTGTTCTAAGGACAACTGTAAATGCAAATAATCGAATGTCCCATTAAAGTGCTTTAGTATGCCATGAAATTTATGAACCAAAACAAATGAAAAGGTGAGAATGTATGAATGATCTGACTACAATCTCATAGAAAATGGAAGCCAGAGGTTAAATTCAATAGGTTCTAGCAGGTTCACTAGAACCGGTAGTAAATTTTCTAAGAAGTTTGGAGAACAGGTTGTTAGAAGAAATCTCCTTTTTCTTTTTCCTACTTTACAGGGTTAATCCTGTAAGGAAGGCAGGAAAAAAACATTCTGGTGTTTCTAGTCTAATCTTTATTGTCCTGTTTACAGAAACTGCCCACCCAGTCACATGACCCCCTAGCCATGCCCACCAAGCCACGCCCACAGAACTGGTAGTAAAAAAAATTGAATTCCACCACTGATGGAAGTCCCTGGCTGCACTTGCCTAGAGCAGACAAATAGTGTCAGATCAGATACCTGCTTGAATGGGAGAAAATCTGAAAGTCCAGGATTGACAACAAAAAGTAAAAAGAAGGAAATGACAAGCCATTCCTGTATTGGTTTTGAAAATGAAAATTGCATGGACATAACCAAGAGGTCGCCCTGAATAAAATTTGATTCAAGGGCATATTTATCTTTGCCTCCCAACAAAAAATGGTGAGAAAAATATTCAACTTACCTCCAGTATTTTTCTCCTGTAAAAAAAAGAGTTTTCCCAGTCTCACCGATATGGACCGCTGCATCTATTATCTTGATGGATTTTGGCAAACCCAATTCATAGATTTTTTTAGGGTAGCCCTCGACTATATCATAACCATTCAAAGCCCAAACTTTTCTGCCTGTAAAAAAAGTAGAAAATACACTGTTGTATTTTACATAACAATCATTATGTATTAATTATTGTTAATTAATAATATTGAGATTAATTATATATTAATCTCAATTTAGGTTTTCTTTGTTGAGGCCAAGCAAGAATTATTTCACAAGGAGAAAATGGGGGTGAATAAAAGGTATGAAATATTTTCACTTTGTATATCAGGGATAACATCCTGTTGGAGTTTGAATTTGATTTCTTAAAAGCAAAACTTCTTTGAGTCTACTCTGAAGAAAGCATTGAGATTTGAAAGATTTGACTTTAGTTGAAATATTACCCATTCTAATATAGTTTCTATCAAGGGAAATTACATTAATAAGTATAGCAAAACCATGAAAGAGGAAATCACCCAAACCAGGCCCTAGGTTGGGCCCTCATGTGCTGCCCTCTAATATAGGAAATACAGGAGTGAAATAACAGAATGCATACATTTGAGTCAGCATGATTATTCTGTTTAGATACTTGCTAATACAGCAGTTTACTAACTTAAGCAAAGCTTTGTCTCTTTAACAATGTTTTTTCAGCATATTCGGCAGATATTTTGAACCTGAGTTCAGGTATGAAGCCCCTTGTTTACCTCATGATGTCATACAGTTCCTTAGTGTTCATTCTGACATTGGCATATAAGTATGAGTGAAGATTCTATGAAGGACTAATTTAGACTTCAGTCCTATAATTTATGGAAATGCATCCAAGAGAATGCTGGAAATTGTTCAAGACAACTAAGTCTGAACCTGAACTTTATTTAACAGATATTTGAATTTAAATGATGTTAAATTTTGTTTTAATTGTAACTTTAGAATGATAGAATTATACCGTATTTGTAGCTGCAGATTCATAATTGTTTTTTAAGTTTTATTACCATTCTAAAATCAAAGTATCACTTCTGATGGAAAGGAGGACAAAATTTAAACTTTTAAAAAAAAATCTTCTTCATCAACATACCCCGAAAAAGCAGCACACGATCTTTATCAGAGTGTTCATATGCCGCATCAATTTTGGTAGGAATTTCTGGCCAAAATGATCTAATCTGCACCAAATCCGCTTCAACCATCTGAGGATGTAAGCGCCAAAAAAACCTGATAGGAAGAGGAAAGTTTTGTTACACAGTGCCAACATTTTATTAAATGTACTGACTGGTTCTAGAACTTGATTCTCTAGAGTTGAGACAGTATTGCATACCTACCAATAAACGCAACAACCATTAAATTGTGCAAATGAGTTGAGAGAATTGAACTCTGGGTTTGCATTTCATAAGGGCTTAAAAACACTTTGCTTTTAATGTAATTGCTAATATTTATGGTTGTTCTTTTTATAATAACCATCGTGAACCATCACTCACTGACAATGTAAAAAAAAACAATAAAAAACTTGAATATAAATATTAATTATAAATTATAAAGCACCTTTATTATCATGCACATGTTCAATAGCATCATATACTACATCAGTTTTCGTATCCTAGGAATCAGAGATATAGATACAGTAATTGGAAATAATAAAACCCATGTATTTTTGGGGTCGCTAAGGGTTTTCTCTTTTGTTGAACTGAAGTTAGAAATCTTAAATTAAATTGAGGAATACAATGTGTTGGCAGAAAATAATATTAGAAAAAAAATAAACTCCCCCACATGCACAGACAGACACCAGTGATACCTGTCCTTCATCTAAGAGCCTCAGTGGCACAGTGGTTAGAGTGCAGTACTGCAGGCTACTTCTGTTGACTTTTGGCTGCCAGCAGCTAGGCAGTTCAAATCCCACCAGATTCAAGGTTGACTCAGCTTGCCATCCTTCTGAGGTGGGTAAAATGAGGACCCAAACTGTTGGGGGCAATATGCTGACTCTTAAACCATTTTGAGAGGGCTATAAAGCACTATAAAATGATATATAAGTCTAAGAGCTATTGCTATTGTCTGTTTCCAGTCACTGCCAATCTCTTCCCTTCAAGCTCCTTCCAGCCCTAGAAGATTTTTATCCATTTGGGAGATACTCTTGGAATCAGAGGGAAAACATTAACACCAGGACAATTAGTGGCCGTTTAAGCCTGTATCTATCATGGGACGGGAATGAAATAAATATAATGGAATGGGGACAGAGTCAAAAGGAATATATTGTAGGTTCAAGCATGTCATGGATAAATGCAAGCACAGAATAGGCCTAAAATATGAGCATGGTTTTCAACAACCTTTCATCAAACCTTCTGAGACAATGATAGGTCAACTTCATTAGTCCTTAGGCTCAAGAAGTTCATTTGGAAAGGGTCATCTGGAGTCATTTTAGTGATGCTCAATTTGATGTTGACTGATCTCAAGATATTTTGATTGCAAGTATAAATCTACACAGACCATAATGGTCAAGCAAAATCCAAATTTACAGACTGCTAATTCCTAAAAGCAAACCTACGTAACAGTGTTAAATAACATAATTGATTAATCAATTAACAGCGATTGCAGTGATTAATAATTGGTTAGAGGAAAGGATTGTTGCAACATTTTCATCTCTTAACGTTTTGGAAGACATATCCAGCTCTCAAGATCTGCAGGGTCTGTTGGAGCAATTTAATCTGTAATTAATCATTGCCTCCTTAATCAGTTAAAATATCTCATGAAATCATAAACGTCAGAGAAATCCTTCATGGTTCATTGATGATTTACCTGTCTTTGAAGATCATCATTTCTCCTCGAAATTCTGTGATAGCATCAAGTGTTAAGTTGTCACTGCATTTCTCAGGAGTTTTCGGATGATCAGGATCGGGATCGTGATCTCCTGCACCTGAGTCAATAAATTGTTTATTCATTAAATGTAGATTACATATTGTGATCCTGTTTGTCCGTCATTCTAAGACTTTGGGATGATGCACAAATTAAACAATATTTGTGAAATACATGACATTTTTGCATTTCTCCCTATCTCTTCTCATTTACATTGATGAAAAACAACTTACACAAATTTGGTACTGCTTACAGTTTTCCCATACGTTCACTAAATCTCTAACCAGAAAATGTTCTCATTGTGGTTTTTTTCCTCTTTAAAAAGGATTGGGTATGGAAATTTAGGAAACTTTCAAAGCAGTGGTGGGATGCAACCGGTTTTACAATCAGTTTGGTGCATGTGCACTATCTGCGCTGCCACGTGGCTTCAAAAATACAACAATTAGGCTTACCAGAGGCAGCCCCAGTGAGTAGGAAGGTTGTGGAGCCATGGAAAACAGCTGTGCCACACAATTCAGGTGAGCAAGAAAGAAAAAAAAGAAAGAGATATAGGACAGGATAGGACAGGGACAGAATAGGGCAGGAGCGGCTGGGCAGGGCCAAATGCTCGTCGCCACTACCAGTTTGCTAGAATCGGTGCGTCCAGGCTGAATACTACCACTGTTTCAAAGTCATGGGAAGATCAATAATAATAAATCACAAGACTAGACGTTTGGTATTGCTTCGAAAGAAAGTCAAGTCAATTATACCACCTAGAGCAGAGGTGAGCAATTACGGCTCCTTCATGACTCGTGGACTTCAACTCCCAGAATTCCTGAGCCAGCCATTATGGCTCCTTCATGACTCG
>JAEANM010021521.1:0-11830 GCA_017656035.1 Myanophis thanlyinensis
CTATTTTTCTAACCCCCACTCTCCCTTCCTACCTAACTTACCCGCGGTTGCGTAAGCATTTCACTGCATATCGTACCCTGTATGACTGTGTATGTGACCAATAAATTTGAAATTGAATTGAATTGAAGTAAATAGAGATATTATACCCCTAAGCTTTCTAGTTATTTTCTAGTTATATAGTTATATGTTGCCTTTTATTTGGGTTAAGCCTTGGAGAAACAGCAAAGATTAGTGTCCTTAAATAGCAAAACAGCCAGTTTTCTTAGTTATGCTACCTACTATCACAATTAATATTTGTATCTCCACCTACATTTAAGGAACTTAAATTTCAGTGTATGGTTTCCACCATATTTGTTTTGCAGGATCAGTCTGGGTTGATCATTGGTACCAGAGGGTTAGACTTCCAAGCTTTTGGACTCTTGTGGGTGCCCATCCTCGGGGAACTTCTCTCTATCAGAATGTGTAGTTCCCAGAGGATGGGCTCCAGCATGAGTATGACAGTTTGGAAGATCTGGTCCCAGTGATCAACTCAGATTAGATCCTGCAGCATTATCCTGGGACATATATATTTGTCTTCATATTTGTTTTATTCTCCCATAAGCCAGTGGCTGGATTCCCCCCCCCCCCCCAATGTGGCTAAAATGAAGTTGGATAGTTTGAGATTGAATGTACTGTGAGTTCCCAGGTAGAGTCTCAGTAAGTGTAAACCAAGCCATCAGGTTAAGCTGTGATACATTTTATTTATTTGGGCACAGTTATACGTTGATAAATGTATAGCTTAGGAGATAGGATAGGGATAATAGAGTGGTTCAGGTTCACCTTATGAGCTTCATAACAGATGATAAATTCAAACTTGGCTTGAAGTGCTTTCTCCAGTGTTATTTCCACTGTACTGCATTGATTTTCTCTAGTGTTCTTGTCAACATTGCCTTGGCCTTTCCTTTCATAGCAAGTTGAATAGTGAAATACCATGGTAAACAGCTTGTCTGATACTCCAAGGTCCTTCTGGTTTTTTGAATTCACTGGCAGCTTTTGTGACAAAACTGTCAGCTTATATTGTGTTGCCAACCCTTTTTATTCTCTTTGCAATGGGCACACAGGAAGAGCTGAAAACTCAATAATTCCAAATACATGTGTATTGTGATTGCTGTTCTGTAGCATTTGTTAAGGGCTATATTTCCACTAATAATTACTTCTGCTTAACAAAGCACTTTGAATAGGAAAGCGAGAAAGAGAAATAATTCTTTTGGAAATCCACACGATGCCCCTGTGACATATACAGAAATCTCCCACCTGTTTTCATCTTTTTTTTACAAAAAATACTTTGAATAACTACATCAGAAATTAGTAGAGGTATACTGTACATGAAAAAACTTTTCAAATCTTGAAACAGTTTTATTCTGAAGGAAATTATTTTGAATTGGAAGTGGTCGGATGTAACAGAATTCAAAGTAAATTGGGTGTTTTGTTTAAATAAAACTTATAACAGAGTGTTTCAGCAATGGAGAGCTTTCTTATATGTTAGGAGGAGAGGGGACGGAGGGAAGGGGATGAGGGAATTAAATGCTGTGGTCTAAGTAAGAGGTTTGTAAGATATAGTTATTATAGCTGATCACAATAAAGTATGGCTTCCTATGGGGTTGGTTTTCTGGCCTGCTCTACCTAATGGGGTTGACAACCAGGACTCTCTTGGCCAGAAAAATAACATCTGAACTGCAGGTGACAAGACAACTTCCAAAGACATCACTAAATCAGAATGGTTTCACTCTCAAATCATTTCCCACCTAAAAAAAAGTTCAAATTGGTCTGTGTCTAAAACAAAATACCCTATATTATTTTGAATGAGAAAGAAACCATGTATGTGTGATTTGTTTCATGCATGAATCACTAGAAGGTCAGTGTTCCAAGAGGTTCATATTCAAACCATTTTGCATATCTCTAGAAATCAGCGTGTGGCAAAGCAAGGTGCCAGACTTAGATGTAATCTGATCTATAAGCTATATTTTTATTATTTCTGGCATTGCTTTTAGCATCCACACAAGAACATAAAATGTTGACTGCATCCAGGGCTTTGAAGCATGCCTATATATCAATGAAATAGATAAGTAAATGGAGCCCTAGAGATGTCTATGGAGATTCTTAGTCATCCAGTCATGGTTGTCCCAAAGGTGCTTTTTTCAGCCCTAGAGAGCTTTCTGAATCTGAGAGACCAGTAGAGGGTGGTAAGGAACAACCCACAAGTGTGTGCTTTATGATTCAATATCTGTACAAGACAGACATCCTGAGGGCGCTGTTAATATGGTCTTAAATTTCCTTGCCCCCAAATTGAGGGCTCTGCCCAGGAATGCTATTAGGCTATGAGATGCTCTTCCATTTCTAATATACCCTTTCCATGATAAAACCAAGTATTAGTAATTTTTTCCACTGATGGGATGAGAGGAATAGTAACTTTAGTAACTTTAGTGTTAGTATTTCTGATATTCTAATCTGAATATGTGTAACTATCACAGAAGTAAAGCCTAACCCAAAGCAGAATTTTATAAATAACTGTACCTAACCATGGTGACTTAGGTTAACATGAGCACAACCATAACATTTGATAAGCTGTATTTTGAATCATTAAATGGTCTTGCTATCTATATGCAGAAATCAGACCTTTTTGTGGGCTGGGTATAATGGCTATACAAACTGGAGTAACTGGAGACAGATCACTTTACTGTACTTTCAGTGCAGTAGGAAAGCACATGATCCAGAATTCTGGAAAGGATTTGATAAAAAAACAAGAATGGTAAGGGAAGAAGAGGCTGAGTTAGTAGAATGAATGCCAGGAGTTGGAAACCACAAATCTTGAGAGCATCCAGGTGAGGAAGAATAGAATATGAAAATAACAGGCTGGGGTATCTTCATAAGTTGAAATAGGATGATAGCAAGGAGAAGCTTTTAGGGAGAGTATTTCCAAATGTAGATCAGTCACTAGCCAAGTATGTCATTTGAATAACAACTTTCTTCTATGGATATTTAGTTATGACACATAGCTTTTTAAAGTGGTTAATGATATCATAATCACATTAAAGTAATAACCTCATTTCAGAGGTAATAATAGTAAACTAGTAGTGTAAATTAGATTGGTGTTAATGCTCACACCATTGCTATCAGCATGAAACAAGTATGTAAAACCTGTTTTTTTTTAAATCCTTCTCTCTCACAGGACTGCCCACAGATCCTTCCAAGCACCCAGATCTATATCCCTGTTGGTGTGGTGAAGCCTATCACTTTAACAGCCAAAAACCTGCCACAGCCACAGTCTGGACAGCGCAATTATGAATGCATCTTCCACATCCCTGGGAACCCCTCCCGTGTCACTGCCCTGCGTTTCAACAGTACCAGCATCCAGTGTCAGAATACCTCGGTGAGTCCATAGTCCAGAACTGTCTTTTTAAAAACTTATTTTTGGCCTTGGATATAGAGGAAGAATGAGATGTGTGGGATCGTAGGAAATTATGTAACCATCTCAACCTGTAAAATATTAAGAATCTTCTCATGTCTTGCAATTATACATTAATTACATCTATAGATGGCTCTGTGTGTTCCTACATATACTCCTTAACTGTATCAGGAAGGATGTGTTTGTGTTCTTTGGTCATTTTGCCTGATTAACATTAACTTTTTCTTAGTGAGTTGATGTCTTCCCTTTTTTTTAAATGGAAAATGTAGTTATTGAGGTTTTCTCTTTAGATTTAGCATTCTAATCTCATTCATTTTGTTGTTAGTGTTGTGGAGGTGTGGAGAGGAAGTAGTATTAGATATGTTCACAATCATAGGTTACTTACAAGTAATAAAGGCAGGATAAAAGTTAAATAAAACATAAATTTATTCAGAGATGTGTGTGTTTGTGGGGAGAGAAATATTTTTCTCCTTGTGTCCATATTGTCCTATCCCCAAATACTTCCTGGATGAGAAACCAAATGTTTTTAATTAGGTCAGGTTAGTATTCTCATGTGAAATTACTTAATTGCCATGAGTGCTCTTTTGACAGAAAAAAAATAATAAAAACAAAGGCAGCAGCAGGTGTTGTTATTGTTTCAAGAAGTTCCACATCCCTCAAAGTACCAGAGTGTTGGATGAATGGTCTTAAGGGAGCTCTGATCATAAAGACTGGTAAATTTAATGTGCTAATGTGTAGAGACATACCATTTCTTGGCTAGCCTTCTGGGCTATCTTCTAATCATAACGGCTTTATTTAAGCTCTGTTCCAATGAATAGACCACATTAGCTCAGGGAAATGAAGTATACTTAAACTAGTAGAAGGGTAATAGAATAATATTGATAGAAAATTCTAGATGAGTCTAGAGGCACCCGATCACACCTTTAAAAAATTGAATATGTAATTAGTGTAGCAAGTAAACTATTACATCTCTTCATTTTTCAGTCTGCAGAGACATCCAGTGAACCATTCCATTAGGGCCTATATGTAGCAACAATTTGGTGAAATTGTCTATTTGTAAGCCTTTAAGAATAAACTTATATGGTCTGTTCTTTACATTTTTCTAGTTCTTCTCAAAGGAGAAAGTTCAGAACACAATTTTTTTTGGTGATTGTCTATTTTACACTATATTCTTTTCCCATAGCTGAGATTTATAGCCTGCAACTCTCCACGGTTTTGAGTATAATCCCCAAATTGCTGATGAATTATAATTTTAATGTGTTATGAAAAGGAGACTTGATTAAGTATATTGTATGGGGAGAAATCAGATTAGATGTGATTAATTTCAGTTACATTAAGAAATTTAATTTTATTCTGGACTCATATTTAGAAGTGTCATCTCTGTTATATTGTTCGAAAATAAAATGCAGCCTTCAGCTCATAGAAATTTGTCTCTAATTGTCTGTTTTGATATACATGAAACTACTGGCAAACTTTACTTGAGTTTTGGAATTTGATGTCCCAAGTCTATTTCCTTTCCAACTAAATCCAAAGAAGCTGTTCCAGGTTCTAAATTACTGTCATAATATTAGACAGAATAGAACAGATGAGTGAAACACAAATTGAAGCTTAATCTAAATGGAGACAGTGTCAGTCATTTGAAATTCAGATCAGAAAATAAGGATAGAATCTGTATTGGTTGAACTTACAGTATACAGTACCTGTCTTGGGCAATGCAATTCTGGATATCTAGGATTTGGAGTTCGTTCCGGATATTACAATCTTGAGTACTTATCTCATAAATCTTCCCTGCCCACTTAATTGAAATAACATCTGCAGGAGAGAAGCTGTATTGGTTTTGGGGTGAGCCAGGATCCTGGTGAAACTAATAGTAAGACAAGAATGTATTTTAAACAGCTAAGGCTAATGTACCTCAAATCAACTGTATTTCCAAAGAGGGTAGAAATTAACGCATAATGCATGTGTATATGATTAGGCAGTAGTAACCAAATCTTGCCTGTAAACTAGATAGTAAACTATTAAGTGAGTATTTTCTATTGAATCTCTGGCATGGTTGCTGTTTGTATGGCCTGCATACCCTCCAGGACTTCCATCCCAACAGAGTTGCGGAGAAGGGTTATGTTTTTTATATTTGTGCGAGTGAGTCAGGTCAAGCAGTAAATTATTTATTCAAAAATTAGGTTGAATGTTCTCCTTGTAGGTAATATCATATTTTGTTGGGTTGTTGTGTATTCCTCCTGCGAGTCCCTTGGACTGTAAGGCAATCAAACCAGTCAGTCCTAGAGGAGATCAACCTTGACTGCTCTTTGGAAGGCCAGATCCTGAAAAAGATGAAACTCAAATTACTTTGGCCACCTAATGAGAAGGAAGGACTCCCAGCCTAATGCTGGGAACGAGTCAGGGCAAAAGAAGAAGTGTCAGCAGAGAATGAGGTGGCTGGATGGAATCACTGAAGCAGTCGGCGTGAGCTTAAATGGACTCCGATGGTAGAAGACAGGAAAGTCTGGGGGAACATTGTTCATGGGGTTGCGATGGGTCAGACACAATTTCGCAACTAACATCAACATTCCTTTTTTTCTTTCTCAATGACCATTCTGCCTGCCTGCCTGCCTGCCTGCCTACTAAATCATTTCTCTGAATACTGGTTGTTTCTGCTGCCATTAACAGCAGGATTACTAGTCATGTTTACTGTGAGAGAAACAAACAAGGCTTCTTCTCTTTTCCAAGAAACCTTGTGGGAGTATTGGGAATGTGTACATGCGTGCAGACACAATGCATAATCTCAAACCAAATATTTATTTGTTCATTGATTCTGTAATTTATATAGGGAGGGAGGGTTATTTGTATGACAGTTGGGAAAACCTATATTAGTGCATGTGCACTGAAGATCATGATGATAAGGGACTAAGACAGTAGATGACACAGCAAACAAGTTTTCTTTTTGAGGGAACTGTATCACCTGTATCAACTGTATCATCTGGCTAAAATAGGCAAGCAAGGTAAAGGATGCTAAACTGCAAACAATACAGCATAATAATCCTTAGGTACTCAGTGAAAACAAAAAGTAAAATTAAGGTAATAACAATATGGAAGGCATGGAAAACAAAGATAGTTCGTGCTTAATGCCTATCCTGTTTAGCTACCATTTTGCAATTTTAATCTGTTTTTATATTTATAATTGTTTGGATATTTGTATATTTTGTCCCATTCTAGGCTACTAAGATTGCCTAGTACCATGAGATGGGCAGCAAATAAATTTAATAATAACTTTACAATCAGTCCTCACACTTATGACCATTACTCTATCCTTGCATTCATGTGATTGAAATTTGACATTCACATGCCTCGTAGATGACTTGCAAAATGAGTAAGGTCAATGAAGAAGTCAGCAGTAAAATCAAAAGTCATGGTCAAGACTTGTTTTGCTTAATAGCTCTGGGTTATTCATTCAATGGCCATGACAGAATGAAGTTGAAAGTCTATTGCAGTTATGTGATATTGGCATTACTTAGTGACAGAATTTGCCAAACCCAATTTTGGTTGTTAAGTGAGGACTGCCAATGGTTATTTCTAATCAGCTAACATATTTTAGAAATAATAATTCCAGAAATTCCAGTTTCAGAGAAATAATTCCTATATAATCAGAACTGAGTGAAGAACCTCTAGTGACTTCTATCTCTTTCCCCCGTCTTTGCTTTATATTGCATGGCTGTGGATTCTTGTATCTCCATAATTTATCCTTGAGGCAGAATGAATATAGGTATTATTAATAAACATTTAGAAATTTATCTTAAGATGTTTTGGAAAACCTTAATCTATGGCACAAAAAAGAGCAGGCAATAAAAACGGAGCATGCACTGTCTTGGGTTTAATGGAATATTCATGATGGGTGATCAAGAGCAGTATTTGTCAACCTTGCCAAGTTTAAGATGGGTGGACCTCAATGCCCAGAATGCCCCAGCCAACATGGTGGCTGGGGAAATTCTGGAAGTTGAAGTCCACCTATCTTAAACTTGGCAAGGTTGAAAAACACTGACATAGAGGATGAGAGAGACAGCACTCATCTAGCTTATGAGGAACAGACTATTTCTTGGCCACTGACAGTTGCACTGTACACAATATAGCTTTGCCACTTTCCTAATCATTAGTTCAGGGGCAATTTTTTTAGAAGTCAATCAAATTGTTATTTCCTTAGCAGGAGGCCTGTTAACTGCTCTGTCTCTGAGCCCTGTCAGTGAAACATGCATAGTCTTATCACATTCAGCTTGAAATCAGGTTGACTAGAATGTGTAGATGTGAGAAAAATTTGCTAGTAGGTAGTGAGAATACTTCAGAAGAATAATTTCGATGTGCTTTGGGAGAATATTAGAAGGAAGATCTGTTTCAAGAGACTGAGTCAGCTGGTTGAATCTCTTGGTTGCACCACTCTACTGTTAATTTGAGCTTAGACTTTTTATCAGTTTTAAATGTTATTAAGTTTAAAGCCAGTCTTTTAGTAAAATGTATGTTCGTATCACTGAAAATTAATCAAATAAAATAATATAGCATACTAACTTGATTAAAATAGCAAGAGTGAAAGCTTAGGTATCTGAGAAATGAAGTTAGATCAAATTCAACAAATTCCGTAAAAGGTCTTATCGGGTTCCTTATTCTAAGACAAAAATGATGCCAGATGAACTTCAATGGGAATTGATGAGACAGCTGATTAAGTTTATGTGAGTTGAAGCTGCAACAAATCTGAAAAAGTGTATTTTTAAAAGTTCATTCACTACACTATGAACTTTTAAATTACCTATTCTTCAAGCTCTGCCCCCTTTTCCCCTCCCTCTCCCTCTCTGTGTGTAGAATATACTAAGTCAAGCCGACATATTATATAAATTACATTAAATGTTTGAATTGGTTGCCATTTTCTTTTAAACACTTCCTTATTCATTTGACATGTAACCTTTATACATTACTAGGTACAGTAACATTTTCTCTGAAATAAAAATTAATAGCATTAATAAAACATATTGATCGGCCTGTGGGACCTGACAAGGCATATGTCTGTGTCTTATGTTAATACATAGTATTGATTATATGATTGAAAGGAAGATTTTGTTTTTTCTTAAATAGTTTTAAATAAAATCAAAGAATCCAACTTAGATTGACTAAGAGTACTGTGATGGCAGCACATTGTTTTCCTTGTCTTTAATTTAGTGCTGCCTCCCTTCTCTTTGGATAAATAAGGTCTCTCATGAAAAACAATTCTGAATGTTCTATACGAATATACATCCTTACGATTTTCTGTCTATTCATGCTGCTTTGATGCATTCTTTCCACTTTCTTCCTTTGAGGATTTGGGCTTGCTTAGTTGTATATTTAACAAGAAAAATAAAAGACAGACATGGATCTGACCATCAACCTGTGGCTAATCCAGCATTCTGTCTTTCCTTACTCCACAGTACTGCCTTTCAGGTAATCTTTCATGAAGTGTCCCATGGCCCATTTCCATCGAACTCTCAAAATGGTGAACCAGAGATTGAATCCCGTCAGCACCGAGTATCTTCTGTTCTATTATTGTTTGCTGGGTCTTGAACATTTAGGGTCAGGGCCTTTCCCTCCAAATCTTTAAAGCTTCCCATTTCACTTTAGAACACAATTGAGCTTCCTTCATTCTAAAGAGATTTGGTCTGCTTTATACTGAAGGACAGTGTTTAACAATAAACAGCATGGCTGAACAGTAGCAAAAGTGTTAGCTTAATGGGTCCTGAAGGTTGTATTTGAAATACAGCCCACAGGGAAGGAATTCTGTATCTATAGCAACACAAAACTTGAAAGAAGGAAGGGCATATTCTTATCTATAAGCATGAGACTGGAGAACATGAATTCCTGTCTATGCTATTATTGTTTCATTAACAAAAATGGGTGCTAGGGAAATGCCATGGGATTTTTAAAAAGCATATTTCTGTATTTCTCTAGTGACTAAACCATATATATTTTTGTGTGAAGTGAGACCATTAAAACCCAACGGAATTTCTTTCAGCCCATTAATTATAAGACGACAGAAATGCTACTATGGAGAAGGAGGCCAGGAGATATTGTTTGGACATGTGCTCAGAAAACGATTTTGGTCTAAAAGCTGATAATGGAAGTAGATAAACAAAGGCACAAAAGCAGAATAGAGTTTCTGGGGTTAAAAAAGGCTTAGAATCCAAGAAAAGCTCATTTAAGAAAGTATTATTGTTCCCATAATCACTTCTACTTCAAACTAGGCAGCATGTCGAACTTCATTTGCATATGTGTTTATAATTTTGCATGGGAAAAGTCATGGATATTCTCAGGATTGCATTTGTGTTGAAAAAAACAACAACCCTGAGTTTTATTTATGGGAAAGAGTTGATGTTTATATTTTTCTATGAAATGACATCACCACAAGTGTTTGGCCCAAGCCCAGTGAAATCCAATTGAGTTGAATACTTTATTGCTTACCCCTAATGGAAAAAAAAAATCTTCTAATCCCCTAGATCTATTCTAAGAGATTCTGAGGTGTGGCTACCCTTCCCATCCAGCTCAATACTACACCTCTCTTAATTCAGACCTCTCCTTGGGAAAGTACTGTGTTGCCAAAACTCCCACACTGCTTCTCCAGGTGCACAGTAGAATATGTGGATAAATGGAATTGATTATAATCCCTGTAAAAACTAACTGAAAATACAATAATTTTAACTCCATAAATCTCAAATATTTTTTATAAATGGGTGCAGTTCCACTCAGTTTTTGACATAGGGTTCAAAAATCCAATTATCTTTTGTCTTCTGTCATCTTGTTTTCTTCTAGAGACCAGAAATTATATCTGAAGCAATATTTTATTAGAATTAATTAGCAATTTTGCCTTAGCTTTTTACCAGGTTTGCATTCCGTACCTTGTATTTTAGTTTTTTTTTTTTAAGGTTTTGGATATTGACATTTAAACTCGTATTTAATTCAGTATTTGATTTCCATTTTGACAATAGGTGTTTCAGTTTCAGTCATTCTAGATCAGTGATAGGGAACCTTGGCTCTTTCATGACTCATGGACTTCAACTCCTAGAATTCCTGAGACAGCACCTCTTGCCTTAGCTTAGAACCTGAGTCTTAACAGCTTAAAATGGCTGGCTCAGGAATTCTGGGAGTTGAAGTCCACGAGTCATGAAGGAGCCAAGATTCCCTACCCAAGTTCTAGATCTTTCAGTTTCAATAGTTTGTTCATGCTTTCAAAGTTTGCCCCTAGGTTTTATCTTAATATACAAACTACCAATTTCACATGTTTATTTTCCTGTTTCTGGTGTCTCCCTTCCCATTTCACCTAGCTTGATTGTAATGCTTTATTCCATACAAAATTATATAATTTTGCATGATATTTTGTTATTTGGATTTTTAAAAAACACTGATTTACACTTACACATCTAGTTTTTGTTAGATAACAAGCATACAACAATGTTATAATGCTCATTTATGAGAGACATAGTGGACTTCATTATTTGAATGAGAACATTTGTTGCTGTTCATATTGCTCCATCACTCCGTCCTTCTACCTGTTTGGTTTCTCTACAAAAATAATAATTGTTTAAATCAATGTTTAGGCAACTTTCAACTGTGTGAACTCCAACTTCTGGAATCTTCAGGCATATCCATGCTTGTAGGAAAATTGTGAGACTTGAGATTTTAAAAGGCTTTGAAAAAAGATTAGGTATATTTATAAAATGTACATCAGTGAGCAACTTGTGGTCAGTCATTCACTGTAAATTAAAATTCCCATGCTCAAAGGTTGTGCATTCATGATGCCAGACAAAGGAGCAGAGGAACTCTGTCACTTTCAATGCCCTATTTTAGATATTGAGTAAGCTGATGTTCGGAATCAAGATGGCAGATTATATAGCCCATTGGTCTGCTTGAGCTGGACAATTCTTCTGGCATACAGTTCAGTTCAGATTTATTGCCCTATAGTCTTCTAGTCCTGTCTTGGTATCATGGACAAATTGCTAATAATTTTACTCACTTATTTACTGCTGGTGCTTTTCTAGTCCTGATTTGTTTTCCTTGAGAGACAGTGATGTGTGTGTGTATGTGTGAATAGTTAGATAGTGTACCAATAGTAGAACAGTCATATTTTGTAGCATGTGACTACTCTCTTTGGGCAGCTATGATTGGTCCACTTGTTATATAACTCATATTTTTTTTCTATTTTATTATTTTAATGTTTGAAAAAAGAGAAGAGTCATTAAAACCTTGACTTCGGTGGTTCTCCTCCTTCCTCTCTGGCCGCTCGCAATTTGTGTTGGCAGAGGGGCAGAGATCGACCCCGAAGCCCCTAATATGTGGGGTGCCTCAGAGGTCGGGGCTCTCGCCCCTCCTGTTCAACAT
>JAEANM010021522.1:0-11830 GCA_017656035.1 Myanophis thanlyinensis
GTCAGGCGACATCGTCCTGACGATGGAACCCTGAGGAGACCAACCCTGTGGGAACGCACCGGTCGGTTGGAGGCTGAGGGTGCCTTTAGCTGTTGATTGGGGTGTTTATGGCCAGCTATTAAATTGTTGTTTGTTGTTTCCTTCTGTTGCTTTGGTCTCAATTCCTAAGTACCTCTGGTAAGCTGGTGGGAAATCAGTACTCCAGTTGACTGACAGGTATCCTGTTTCCCAGGCTTCAATAATTTATCTGGCTATTTTTGTCCCTGTTCAGCCAACAATCTTAGTAGCTGTAAAATTGAATGCATGTCCTTGTTCATTGCAATGTGAAGCTACCAATGAATTGTCTAACCACTGACTCATGCTTTTGTAATCTGGTGGTTAGCTTCCTGCCCTTCGGTCCTACATAATCACAGGGGCAATATATGTAGGGAGTAAATTACATTACACTTTTCTCCCACCTCCAAACAATCTTTGTATTGCATGATTTAATACTATGCACAGAATAGCCCAGTGCACATAAAGCTCCTTGTGATTTATCTAACAGCCCAGTTTTTTAATTCCTTACATCTGGCACCAAGCCAGCAAGCAATCCAAAGTACCATATGCATATGCAAGGGATAAAAGGGATGTCATTCCTCTTGCTTACTAAGCAAGTCTTGAATTGACAGCATTGCACAATATTGATGCAGTCAGGATAGTTCAGAAGCAGCATTTTTGTCACTAGTTACAGTAACTGTAAGTTGTTGTCTTCATTTTTCTTTTGTTTACATTCCAAGTAGGAACATGATATTAATATTGCCTTCCACTTCCAGCAGACTCACTTAGTTTCAAGAAGAGATTATTCTAATGACCAGGGATTTCTCTTTGCCATCTATGTCCACCTGTCCCAGATACAGGGGATTCCAGAAATTAAGAAACAACACTGATATTTCTTCACTCCAGATGTTATGGTTTGTTCTCTTCTTAAGCACAACATAGCTTTCCTAGGCTGTAGCATAAATTCAGCAAAGGTAATTTAATTAAGTTGCATCATATGCCGTAGGATAAGCTTCTCTGAGCTAGTGCCCTCCAGATGTGTTGGTTTTCAATAAATCCCAGCCAGCCAGTGTGTTCCACACTGGCTGAGCTTTATGAGACTTGAAGTGCAATATGTCTGGGAGGAAAACCTTGAACAGTTCAGAAGACTGCTCTACAGGGGAGAAATCTGACTTGTCAAGAGCAGAAATTTGTTCCTCACCATGGTTTCCAAGATTTACCTATGATATCAGGCTAGTGAGTACATTTTAAACAGTGAAGAACTTGAAATAAAAGGCAGGACTAGATAAGCTGTTAGACTTGCCCAGAAAAGGGTCTTATAGTATGTTCTTAAATGACAGTGAAAATAAACTCTTATAAAATCATCAGTGAACATGAAGTTCTAATGAAGATTAACTTTGGTTTTATTCTGTTTCATACCACCAGTGCTATCTAAAATGCTTGAAAGATTTCCAGCTGAGATATTTGCCCTTTCAGATTTCTCCCCCTCCCAACCAACTCTTCCCAAGCAATGGCAATCTCATGAAACTCTTGGAGGGACTCTCCTGAGAAGACTAAGGAAGGCTCAAGAACTCATTAGCCAAGATTCACTGCAGGAAATGGTATAGTGGCATTTCTTCAGCAGAGACCCGCCCTCAAGCTAGAAGCCAAGTCATTGCTACGCGCGCGCGCACACTCACACACCCACACACACACACAGGCTCATGAAAATACTGTGGACCCGGGTCAAGCAGCACTTATATGCCATGTCCTGGACAGAAGAAAGTAGAATTCATTTGCTTCCCTCAGTATTTTTCAGTTATTTCATTTGAATTCTCAAGTTTGCTTACTGCACATTTCTTACTGAGCAAAACTGTGGGATAACAACAACTTGCTGAATGAGATTGAAGGATCAAGCTGCCTGTAGAGTACCCCAATGTTAGATTAGATTATTTTGCCTCTGGAATTTCACACAATCATAAATCAGGTAGACTCTGAGATTATTTTTATTAATCTTCATGTTAGACACATGTAGGTGTACGTTTATGTGTACATAACAGAAGAAAGCAGTCATTGTCCCTTGCAGCTTTCTTACAAGCCCTGAAGCCCACCAGGATCCAAACAATTAAATTACGTGAGGAACTGCTAAACTATAACAGCCCTATTTCCCATTTTGCTAGCACAAATAAGTAAGAAAGGAGGCACATTACAGTGGGCCTTACAATATGGCTGTTCAAAAGATGATTCCAAAGAAGTGTGAAGGCCAAGAGCATGGACTTTGTAGTACCTGCAAGGTGGATTTTGTAGTACTGCTGTACTTGCTAATTAACATAAAACATTTTGTGTTTTAATTTGATTTATTTTTCTCTCTTTTACCAGACCATTGCAGACTGAAATGTAAAATAGATTGATAATTTCTAACATTTCTAAACTTCAAGATAAAAAAAAGTGTCTTTGCTCTCCAGATCAGAATGTTTCCTGATAAGAGAGAGAGAGAGAGAGCTTGTCAGTATTAATTGGCATCTGGTTTGTCTCTTTGTGAACTCCAAACAACCTTTTCTCATTAACACCTTAAATTTTATGCCCCTGCTTTAAGCATCTCCTTTAAATGGACATGTGTGATATTGCCTGTAATATGTTTAACTCCATGTAACTAAATTTCTATGCAATGGGGAGGTTACTTCTGTCCTGTCCAATCAGCTTTTCTTTTGTATTCTCCTTTGATGTCTTAACTATAAAAGAGACTGAAAGCTAAAGATCGAGGTTTCTTCTTTGAATGAGTGGAATCTTTTTTAATTGAATTCAGAATAGAGTTGGAAGAAACCTATCTCAACCCTTTGCTCAAGTAGGAGACCCCATACCATTCCAGACAAATGACTTTCCAGTCTCTTCTTTAAATAGCTCCAGTGGTGAAGCACCCTCAACTCAGAGGTGAAATTCAGCCGTTCAATTATAAGCAGTTCAGGGAACCGGTTATTAGAAGAAATCTCCTTTTGTTTTTTTCCACACTTTACAGGGTTAATCCTGTAAAGAAGGCAGTTGTTTCTAGCCTAATCTTTATTGCTTTGCTTACAGAAACTGCCTCTCCCCTTATTACATTGTAACTTTGGTGAAGTTTAATTCTGTGCTTGGTGATGTTTAATCCTGTGTTTATTGATGGGATAATTTTCCCTATTCAGCTTTGTTTGGAAGGAAAAAGGTTAATCTCTGTTCCTGAAAAGAATCAGCTTCAGAAATCTGGCTAGTTTCTGTGTCTATTTGTTCTGGTAATTGGTTTAACAAGCAACAGCTACTCCTTTGCTTCATTCTAGAATTAATTGCTTTCTTTGTAGTTAGGCTTATCTCAAGTGTTTACACCTGAGCTTGCCTGGGGTGTAAGTTCTGGCAATGAGCTTGCAGCTTTAGTTTTAAAAGAATTATTTGTATTGTGTTTGGATTTTTTCCTGCCTCTGGTTTCTTTTTCTCTCTGGGAAGGGGGGGTCTTCCTTCACTGCTTTAGTGGTTCTTGGCATTGTCCTTTTGAAGTGTACTTCCAAGAGGCAGGATGCAAGTTTGACACTGATTTTTTTTACTGCCTTTCTGGGGAGCATGTGATCTTTCTTTAAACCTGGATTATTTTCCTTAGGATATTTTATGAGGTGAGTGAGACCAGCTGCTATCTTTAAGTGGTGCAAATGGACCTAAGAATTGCTTCTCTTGGGTGTGCTCTTTCTGGAGAGCTTAAATGATCTCTTGGCTGAAGGGTTTCATTTTATAAGCAGGAGTTGGCTGTTGATAGTTATTATTGAATTTTAACTATTTTAACTCAAGATGCTCTGGCACCCTGCCTGATTTGTAACTCCAGTTTACAGGTATTTCTAATCTAATGATTGGTATTTAGGGCAGCTTTTTGCAAGCAAAGAAGCTTTTTGTATTTTTGTACAAGTAATCCTTGACTTACAACAGTCATTTAGTGACCATTCAAAGTTATAATGGAACTGAAAAAGTGACTTATGACTGTTTTTCACACTTATGACCGTTGCACCATCCCCATGGTTACAAGAGGTGAGGCAAAGTACCCCTCAACATGAGTGACAATGAGTTGGCCACACCCACCCAGTCACATGACTACCAAGCCACAACCACCAAGCCATGCCCACAGAACTGGTAGTAAAAAAAATTAATTTCACCACTGCCACAACTTCTGAAGGCAAGCTGTTCCACTGTTAATTGTTCTCACTGTTGGGGATTTCTCCTTAATTCCAGGTTGTTTCTCTCCTTGATTAGTTTCCATCCATTGTTTCCTGTCTTGCCTTCTGGTGCTTTGAAAAATAGGTTGACCACTCGTTCTTTGTGGCTGCCCCTTAAACACTGGATTTTTACTGCTATTTTTAATCAAAACATTCTGAATAAATAATAAAATGATCTCTGTTTCATTGGAAAAAATATGCATGCTGAGGCGCAAGCCATATTTGGACCTCAGATATTTCCAATGTTTTATGAAAGCAGCCCCTTTTTGTTCTTTGTTAAAGAAGGGATGTAATATTGTCTGTGTCACAAATCTAGACAGTCATTAACAGCATCAAAGAAGACTCTTTGGTGCTATTTCATGATGATCTGGGTTATTTGCAGATCATTCAAAGGCCTAATTCCACAAAAGCCTGGAAACAAGATGATGTTACTTTAAGGAATCCACTAACAAAGTAATCCCCTATATGTATTCTGAAGTGGTATAGCCACACATAGACTAACCAATCTGATTGTTGTCCTTGTGTTTTTCCTGAAACGGCATATTTTGATTGCTGTGTAAGGACTTTTTTTCATGATACTCCAATTATGCAATTAGTCTTATACTAATCCATTATTAAATAGATTAATAGCCAGATAATTAACGGATCTTAGAAAATACTTGTTAATGAAGCAATGCATGAATTTTTCTAGTAGAGTCCATCAGGGACCCCCCTCTGCCCAGAGCTAATTTATATGATTAGCAGCTATTTTAAAGAAAAGAAAGAAAGTCATAATAGAAAGTTTCAAGGAGATAAACATGAGTGGATGATAGGGCCATTGTTGAAGTAAAGTCTCCTGATTGTTGGATGGATTTCAGCAGCTTGCTAGCTAGGAAATGCAATGTGTTGCTACAGCTAGGAACATTTTAGGAAGATGGTCCCCAATAGCAAACAGGACTTCTTCTCCAACATGGCACTCTCTTGTTAAGTACAGGCACACTGCTCTGGCCCAGCATAGTGGGCCATCAAGTCGGGAAATGTACTCCATCATCTTATATCAGGTTGGGGAAGTCTGCTTCACAAATGAAACTGCACAAAGTCATAGGCATTGTCCATGAAATAAGTAGAAAGAAAGAAAGAAAGAAAGAAAGAACTGGTCAGTCCCCCATTTAAGTTTCCAGAGCCTGTTTCTTACAAATACAGTAGGAATGATGTTGTGCCAACAAACGTTCCTGGATTCCTAAAGAAACCTCCTTCCTATGATTCTTTCAGATAGTCAAAGAAGAATGGGAATTCTGCTTAATTGCTATGATGAAGCCTGGAGTCTTTCTATACCAGCAGTACCAGAACCACTTCTAACTGTCAGGGTTCCAAGTAACAACTTTGCAATAATCAAAACTCCAAGACTGTAGTAATCCTCAAAGTATACATTTATTAGAAACAGCATATTGGCACATCTGGGAAAAACCGGAATCTGAATTCCCACATTTTCCCCACCCAAATTAAAGTCAAAAGTTTCTTCCTCCAAACTGTCACATGCAATATTCTTCTCCAGTCCCATCCAGGGTGAACTGACGGGTCACCTTCAAACACCCCTCTCACAGGTGCTGGTGAAACGTCCTTGGTTCTCACAGGAAAGAATGTTGTTATGATATCACCCCAAGCAACTATCTATCCTCCCTTCCCCCACCACTCTTTCTACAACCTAGTGTGGCAGCCCTAAAAGAGAAACTAAAGAGAAGAAAGGTGGGGGGGAATCCAAAGGGTTCTTTTGGGACTGACGGGCTGCCCTCCCTTCAATCGATGATTGCTTCCTGAAACAAAACAAACAACTTGGGATTCGTGTTTTATACTAACCATCACTGTCTTGATTCTGAATCATTAATATCTGCTTACATTTTACTCTCTGTTCTTTTTCGTCATTTTTTCTGCCCATCTGCCTCAAAGCACCCTTAATAGAGCACCTTTGTCAATAACGGTAGCTCTCAGAGCAGTCTGAGAGTCAGTCCCACTTAAAAGACTTTTGTCAGTGCAGTATTTTTGTCACTGGATGCCTTCAAAATTCTTCTGTGCTTTTCTTCCAATCCCACCCTTTAATCCCTTAACTTTCCATGTTTATCATTTGGTAATTGTAGTGATGCAGCTTTGTTTGAGGTTAATATTCTGAGAAATCACTTGCTATTTTATCACTATGGAATGAAAGCGGAGCTGTGCAAAGTGCTGCTGTTCTTGGGTAAAACCGAAAATAGGATTTTTCATCAACAAATGATGGCTTCCAAATGGAGTTTGTCAATAGTACCCCATCCTATAGTCTCTCCTGGTTAGGCTGTTGGTGTGAGCTCCGAGCTTGGCAATTTGGCTGAAAATGCTTCATTACCATTCGAGGAGACATTGATGTCTCCTTGAACGATGATGAAATGTTTGCAGCCAAGTTGCCAAGCTCGGAGCTCGCACCAACAGCCTAACCACCAACCCAAGCTACTAATATTCAAACACATTTTAGTTTCTACCAGTGACTAGAACTCAGTACCTGACTCCTCCTGTTCGACCAATGTCCCACATGTAACGTGTGTGAACCCATGAACTAGTCATGAGTATCTTCCAATACCAGGTGGAAACTATCCCTAAATAATTGACATGAAAATGATGACCTTTAATTTAAAAGTATGAGAATGCCTGCTTAGGGGGAAAGTCTCTTTCAATAAAAAATAAAAAAAGAAGAATCTGATTAGTATCAGGTGCAAGAAACCAAGGCTGGCTTGGGAAGTTACTTCACAGTACAGGTAGTCCTCGATTTACAACAGGTCATTTAGTGACGGTTCAAAGTTACAATGGCACTGAAAAAGTTAGTTGTGACCTTTTTTCACATTTATGACCATTGCATCATTCCCATAGTCATGTGATCAGAATTTGAATGCTTGACAACTGCTTTATATTTACGACAGTTGCAATGTCCCAGGACCATGTGAATCCCTTTTGTAATCTTCTCTCAAGTAAAGACAACAAGGAAACCAGATTCACTTAACAATCATGTTACTAACTTAACAACTGCAGTGAGTCACTTAACAACTATAGCAAGAAAGGGCATAAAATGGGGCAAAATTCACTTAACAAATGTCTTGCTTCACAACAGAAATTTTGGGCTCAGTTGTGGTCATAAGCAAGGACTACCTGTAGTTTCTTTATTGTTATTTGCCTATAGGCAGGAATCTTGCCAGATTAAAGCATAAATCTGCATAACTATTCAATATACCCTGTGAAAGATTTGTGGGGGGGGGGCCTGCCCTGCCTTTGTTCCTGCATACTAAGGATTCCACACTTAGTTGCCTCTTTGCTCCTTGGAAAAGACCTCCTCTCTCCTGCATCTCTGTACTACATTTTATCACACTGGTAATTTCATAAACATGTCTGTTTCATTTTCTTGTTAGCAATATAAAAATGGTTTGCCATTAGTTTCTTCCAGAATATTTATTCAGCTTTCCAGTTTAGCCTCCTGCCTTGGAATTACATGGAGGTTTCCTATCTAAGTATAACCAGGCCTATTTAGCTTCCGAGCCCAGCCAAGGTTGCTGTATTGCAACACAAACTGCAATACAACAGGGGTGCATCTTGTTTGCTTTTCCATTAAAAAACACTTCACTCACAACTGCAAACTGCCCACCGCAACCTGGCCTCTATTCTTTGTTCATATTATAGTTTGGCAACAGGTACGCCCATGCTGAGTTTTCCATTTGAGTACTATATATGCTAAAATGTAGGTGAAAGCTTTGCTGATGTGAACCATAAAATCAAGGTGTTCCAAAGCATCCTGTGACTCCTCCCTCACTGCTTACCTGACACTCCAACATTTTCTTCTGCTTACTTGCACAGACACCAACCAGCTGCAGGCTGCCTCCTATTTTCCTGCCTTTCACACCCAGGCTGCAGTCACTTCCCAGTTCTTACCAAGAGTGTGATTTTCACAGCAGGGAATCATCACCCAGTTATTTACAGAGTGCAAGACTGGCAGTTCCTCCTTTCCTCTCAGCATTACAGTTGCTGCAAGTTGCAGCAAGCAGAGTTATTAATACCAGGGAGGTGAGGGGTGATACAGAAAAACAGTATTAAGACAGAAGGAATTCGGATGGACACTGTACAGGAGCTGCACGGAAGAACTTCTGTGGAAGTCCAAGGAAGAAGGAGAAGTATAAGCATTCCTGTTCAAGAAGCTCCCAAAAGTACCAACTGAGCATCATTTCTCATAGCTGTCCAGGGCTGAATATAAAACTTTCACCTTCTCCTTGCCAGAGTCAGTCCTGCTGTTTAATGGCATGAAGCAGGTGGCCTCAGATAGCAAATGAGAACAGATAGGGAACTGCAGCCAGGTACTAGAATACTGAGCTGTGTGTCCCTCAGCCTACTCCACATTTCTTGGAAAAACTTGCTGTCTTCACATGCAATGAAATTATCAACACAACCAAACAGGTATGTACTTGCCATTCCTATTGATTTCTATACAGTGGTGGTATTCAGCCTGGTTGCATGGTTCTACTGAACCGGTAGTAAAACCGGTTGCATTCCACCACTGTTTCTGTACAAAGAATAGGCAGTGGATATCACCTTGCTCTTCAGTTGAAACAGTGAAATGTTTTGGAGCCATCCTCTGCCTCCCTATATTTTCTTTTTCTAGAATCTACTTTTATTTCTCTCTTCAATTTTTATGTATTTCTAAAATGAAAAAAACAACAACATGGTAGGAGCCTGGTTTGCCTTGTGTTTTTCCTTCCAAACACCTGTTTATTTACATTCTTTGTACTGGTGTAATGGATTGCAACAAATCCAGGATTATTGTTGTTAGTTGCGAAGTTGTGTCCAACCCATCGCAACCCCATAGACAATGTTCCTGTAGGCCTTCCTGTCCTAAATCTAGGATAACCAAATCCAAATACAGCAGCAAAAAAAGAAGAACTTGCCAACGTTGAGGAATGGGCAATAAACTGTGTCTTTAAAATTTATTCTTGCTTATTTCCCTTGTTTTTATTTTATTTTGCTTTCATGCATTGCAACCGACCACAAGAACCTCTGGATAGATTTTAAATAAACAATAACTGCACTATTGATAGATACAAATTGACAGGTATACGGGAGAAATAGTATCTGATTATACACTTACAATAGAATCTTACACTTCCTAAGATCAAGAAGTCAAAGAAGAATTTTTCCCATTGTGGAGAACAGTCATGCCTGCCATTGGACCTATATTCTGAGGGAGCCCTTTAGAACTTGGAAAATAAATTAGCTGCTTCTACTTGAGAGAAAGACCTTGACAGCAATCTAAAAGACACACCATGAATAGGATGGAACATAATAATTAAAATATCTTGTCTCTATGGAAATCCATAGAGAAAGAGAGAGAGAGAGAGAGAGAGAGAGTCGTACTTTAGCTCATATTTTCAGAACTATGAATTGCTGTGATCACCATAATCTAAAAAAGGATACACTATACAAATATAAGCAACAGAGCAGGAACAAATTGTCAGGGGGCATTTATATAAAATCAACAAAGGATAAGCTAAAAGCCTTTATCCGAGCTGCTTAGGAACTGGCTATTTGAGGGACCACTTCTTCTGTTGCAGTTGGCCAGGTAAGGTCATTAAGCTCTATAGAAGGGGTCTTCTGAAAAAGCCCCTGCTGCTACTAGCAGCATCTAATGAGCATCCTTAAGAGGAACTTCTTTGGCGTTGCATTCAAGCTCCAGAGTGTTCTTCCCTGATAGCTGTGTTTGACCTATTCTCTCAGCTTTTTGAAAACTTCTACAAATGCCTCTCTTTCCTCAGGCTTTTTTTTAACTGTTATTTAATTGTAGCATAAATTTTATGTGTTTAACTTTTTAATTTTGGGGGGCCCTTGAGCTCTCTTTGGGCCAAAGGGTAGAGCATATCATAAATTGCTCAAATGTAAATGTAAGGAAGATTAATCATACACATACACACAAACCTATACCCTAGAAATACAACTAGCTATATCTTGGTGCTTTTCCTAAAAGAATACCTGCCTGCCTGCACAAAAGGATAAGGCTAAACTGGGGTTACTAAAAAGTATCCCAGAGATCCTGAATTGCCTTCTCGTAAAGGACTGTTGGGTGTCTACTCACATCATCCAGGGCAAGTTTTTTTCAGCATTGCCATTTTGTGCAAGTATCAGTGTCATGCTCCAGTGCATACAACACTCTCCTAAGGTTGCTGACTTACAGGGTGGTGTCACCTCTGACCTTATTCAACTCCCTGAACCCACATTTTCTACAGAACCTTTGGTCTAACTGTCTCCAATTATAAACAAGCATACAGTACACCCTGGTTGTCTTTTCCATGTACCGTCTCCCCTTCTACTTGTTGCCTTTTTTTTCTCTTTTCTCCTGTTCCCTCCTCTGTTGTCTTTATTCAGTGTAACATTTAATGTTATAGGCATTAATGCCAAGGTTGCTGTACTGTACCAATTAAGAAGATGAGAACGCCTATATCACAGATCACAAAAATTAGCCCATCTCCATGAAGTATTGGGAGCTACTGTAACTATGTGGATGATAACAATGCCACAAGCTATAAAAGTTAATGTATAATTTTAAAATGTTAGAATCCCACATATTTGGGCAGAGCTGCTCACTGATTATTAGTGTGGAGAATGCTATTTTTATGCCTACATCTGCGCACCACACATTTTGCTTCCCCGCCCCCCACAAAGCTGCAGGACGATGCTCCTTGGCAATAAGAAAAAACAAGGGTGGTGCCAAAGCAAGACCTACCAAATGCCTCTTCTAGACTCCCTCAGAGGTTATGCATAGAAAAACAAAATGTCTCCATCCTTGCCTTAGAATTTTCTCCTCAAAACATCCCTGCAAGTTCCCTTCCTCACAAAAAACGAAGCCAAAGAACAGGCAGATAGAATTTGTGACACAATGATGTCATTCTGCAGATTTGATCTTATTTAGTGTTTGGGAGCAATTCATTCTTCATATTATTTGGAGTTCTGCCTTTAAAGGATTGCAGATATTAGAAAAAAAGATTGAGCAGGTCTCCCTTTTCCTAAGGGGGTCTTATGTCCCTGTTCTAGTCTCTTTCATTTAAAAATTTCTCCCAAATCAAGACAAGAATTTGAAGGAAAAAAAAACCTCAGTTGACAGTGAATATTTGATTCTTCACAACTAAAAACATATCAGAACTCTGGATTTTCACAGTCAAAAGAGAAAAACGGGGGTTGGGGGAGCATATAACATAAAATGAGTTGCCAGACTTCTCCTAGAGACTCCAACAAGGAAGTAAAGAGTTAGCTATGGCTGGTTGCCAGGGTGATGCTTTTCTTTTTAAAATTGGGGGAGAGGAAAAAAAACCCTCACAGACTATTTAAAACAAAATATTTTGTGTTACCCCAGTACATTTCTAAAAATCCCCATCCAGTACAGCTGTGGAGTTAGAACTTCTGGAGAAGACATGTACATGACACATCTAAACTCCCAAGGCACATTTCATGTGCATTATTTTAATTGTTAATTATTTGTTTAATTATTTTAACTGTTCTTAACTTGTGTTGTGTTGTGTTGATGTTTTTATTGGCTGTGAACCGCCCCGAGT
>JAEANM010021523.1:0-11830 GCA_017656035.1 Myanophis thanlyinensis
ATGTGTATGCGTATATGTATATGTATGTGTCAGTTCGTCATATAGCGAGGAATTTACCTGGTGTGGTTTTCCAATTCTGACAACTATTTTTGAATTCATAAATATATTTTGCTAATATTCAGTTTCATTGTACACATGTTGTGCATTGACAATAAAGGTTTTGAATACTAGGTTATAATTCATGGGCTGCTTCTCTGGAACCATCAGCAGGAGGTTCATTTCTTTCTTTCCATCGGTAAAGTAATACATAAATATTTGTTTTAATATATTTAGTATTCAGCAGTCCATGCTAGTCTGTAAGAATTTGACTTAAAAGCACGGTAAGATGGCACTGAATTTCATTGTATAAGGTTCAATGACAATAAAATAAAGTTAAGTAAGTAAGACAAAACATTTGGCTGTTGTCTATTATTGTGTGCTAGGTGTAAAGTTGTTATATGTAAGAACATCAGTTAATTCTAAATATTTAAATTTAATTTTAGAATTTAAATTGGTATGCTAAATTTATAAACGTCTTTGGGCAATTATAATAATTATGCTGTACGTGTGGCTCAAATGCATGCAAACGTGTACATGTATTAAGGTTATATTAATTTAATTATGTGTGCGTATAAGTGTATTAGTATTATACATATGTATGTATATTCACTTAATTTGTTCACTTTGTTAAGGTTCACTTAACAAAGAGGGAGTGTGACATGTTTCCTCAGTGGATTGCCAATCCCATACTCCCCAACTCACTTTCTCATAATTATATATGTAGTATATATTATAATTATGTATTGAGCTTAAATAGATTCCAGGGGATGGGAGAGGACAGGAAGGCCTGGAGGAACATTGTCCATGGGGGTTGCAATGGGTCGGACACAACTTTGTGACTAACATAATTATATCTATATATATATATATAAATTATGAGATATATTATATTACATTATTTATATATATAATTTTTGGGCTTCCGGGGCCTCCATGCGTCCCATTTTTGGCCTCCGTGCATCCTGTTTTTGGCCGATAATGCGCAGAGGCAAAAAATGGGGCTTTCTGAGAAGGAAAAATGGGGTGCGTGGGTCCTTTTCTGGCCTCGAGAAGCATTCTTGTTAGCCAAAATGTTGGCCTTCTAGTTGCAGCCTGCGGGGCTCGCGAAAGTACCGTAAATCCTGCGCTCGGCCGAAGAGTGGGGAGTTGGCGGGTGAGCAGGGTGATGTGGGCAGGTAGCCTTGTGGTCCAGCGCAAGCCGGATTAATGGCTTCGGCAATATTCACTCCATAAGACTCACAGACATTTCCACCCACTTTTGGGGAGAAAAACAAGTACGTCTTATGGAGCGAAAAATACAGTAAGTTATATTATGATTGTTATTATTAGAATTGATTATTAGCTGGTATAAGTAAAATGACTCAGAAAATGCACTGTTCATTAAGCACTTATGCTGATTAAAAAAATAAATAATGGGATGCTGGGATAATTATATATAAATTGGCCTCCTCTTCAGGGAAAGGTGACTAAGAATGTCCATCGTAGCCATTCAGCTGGGTCAGTGCGGCAACCAAATCGGACGCGAGGTGTTTGATACCATCTGCACAGACCTCCACAGCTCCCAGAGGTTCTGCTCCAAGAAGGAGAATGACTCTTACCAGACAGCTTGTAAAGAACGTTTCTTTGAGGAAAAACCTGGAGGTAAGAAGTCATCAACGTGTAATGACCTCTTCCAAAGATTGGGGTGATGGGGATGGAAGCTCCCCAAGGGAAAATTAAGACAGTGACAAACCAGGCTGGAGAGGAATACAGAATAACAGTTGGAAGGGACGGTTTAGTCCCATGATGGCGAACCTATGGCATGGGTGGCACGCAGAGCCATCTTGCTGGGCACACAAGCTGTCAGCCAACTTACCGCCGGCTGAGCATGCACATGTGATTGCACATGCACATGCACACATGCGCGATTGCAGAGACCCAGCTGGTCTTCGGGCGTCCGCTGTGCATGCGCGTGATTTCAGCAAGAAATCCAGCTGGTCTTTGGAGCTCTCCTCTGCATGCACATGCGATTGTTCGTGTGCGCGTGAGTGCATGCGCGCAGCGCATGTGGATTGCACGTGCAAAAGCTGCATGCATGCGCAGATGGTGTGGTTGTACATGCAGTGCACGTGGAGGAGCCTCATGCAAGTGCGGACGGCACACACAAAGCACGTACTTTTCAATTCAATCCAATCCTTCATTGTCAATGCACAACATGTGTGCAGCAAAATTGAATAATTTAATTAAAATTATTCATTAAAAATTTTTCGGCACTCGGTAAGTAAAAGATTCACCACCACTGGTTTAGTCTAACCCTATATGCCATTTCTGACAAGTGGCTGTCCAATCTCTTCCTTAAAACCTTCGGTGTTGGGGCACTTCTGGAGGCAAGTCATTCCACTGATTAATTGTTCTCATTGTCAGGAAATCCATGATCAGTTTCTTCTTGAAAGCCTCCAGTGATGCAACACCTACAACATCTGAAGTCAACTTCTGTTCCACTGGTTGATTGTTTTCACCGTCAGGAAATTCCTCCGTATTCTCTCCTTGATCAGTTTCCATCCATTGTTCCTTGTCTGGCCTTCAGGTGCTTTGGAAAATAGCTTGACCCCTTCCTCTCTGTGGCAGCCCCTCAAATGTTGGAAGGCTGCTATCAGAAAGTCCTTCTAGACTAGCCATGCCCAGTTCCTGCAACCATATGTTTTAGCCTCCAGTCCTCTAATCATGTTGGTTGCTCTTCTCTGCACTCTTTCTAGAGCAGTGGTGGCAAACCTTTTACTTACCGAGTGCCGAAAAGTATGTGCTTTGCACATGCCATCCGCACTTGCATGCAACGCCTCCACGTATACTGCATGTACAACCACACTATCTGTGCATGCATGCAGCTTTTGCACGTGCAATGCACGCGCACTGCACGCAGGCACTCATGCACATATGAGCAATCACGTATGCATGCGCAGGAGAGCTCCAAAGACCAACTGGATTTCCTGCTGCAATCGCGCACATGCACAGTGGAGGCCCGAAGACCAGCTGGGTCTCTGCAATTGTGCATACATGCATGCACAATTGCATGTTCGTGCTCAGCTGGAGGTAAGTTGGCCAACAGCTTGTGTGCCCAGCAAGATGGCTCTGCGTGTCACCTGTGGCACCCGTGCCATAGGTTCACCATCACGGTTCAACATCTTTTTATAGTGTGGTGGCCAAAACTGGATGCAGTATTCCAAGTGTGGCCTTACTAAGGCTTTATAAGCGGTACTAGTACTTCACGTGACAGATTGGGCATGGGACTTTGACTGTAGTCCCCGACTCACAACAGTTCCTTTAGTGACCATTTGAAATTACAATAGCACTGAAAAAAAGTGACGTACCACCAATCCTGCATTTAAGACCATCACAACTTCCTTATGGCCATCTAGTCAAAATTTGAGCACTTGGCAAGTGATGTGTATATAGTAATATGGTTGCAATGCCTCGGTTCAATTCAATCTTTTATTGTCAATGCACAACATGTGCATTGGGGCCATGGGACTGTCATTTGCGATTTTCCTAGCCGGCTTCTGACAAGCAAAATCAATGGAAGAAGCCAGATTCACTTAAGAACAATCCAGTTTCAAAGTTCTAACAGCCAGGCCCCTCCCCTCGCAGTCACATGACCAAAATTTGGGAGCTCAGCAGCCTGGGCCATTAGGGCCATTTGCAGCATCCGCCCCCCCCGCCCCCCCCGGTCACATGACCGTGTTTTAAAACGGTTTTGTTGAAAAACTGGCATTTACATCCAGTTTTTGGCAAAACCGTGCCCCTGGCAAACCATTGACTTGCTTAATGGCTGTGGTGTTCACTTAACAACCACTGCAAAAATGGTCATAAAATCGGTCCATAAAATGACAGCTAGTCCTTGACTTACAACAGCTCATTTAGTGACCATTCAAAGTGACAATGGCAATGGAAAATGTGACTTAGGACCATTTTTCAAAGTTACGACCTTTGCAACATCCCTGTGTTCATGTGACTTGACCGCTGACTCGGATTTATGACGGCTGCAGTGTCCCGGCCTTCTGACAAGCGAAGTCCATTGGGGAAGCCAGATTCGCTTAACAACCGCGTGATTAACTCAACCACTGCAGTGATTCACTTAAGAACTGTGGAAAGAAAGATCGCGAAACGGGGCAAAACTCACTTAACAAACGTCTCACGTAACAACAGAAATGTTGGTCTCAATTGTGGACATAAGTTGAGGACTCCGTAGATTTCTTCTTTATCTCGTTTTTCAATACAAGTTCCTAAAAAGGAGGGTTTGGATTTTCTTTTGTTTTTTTCATTTTCATTTTATTTTTTTATTTTTTTGCTGCTTAGGTTTGGTTGCTCGGGCTGTTCTGGTCGATATGGAACCGAAAGTGATCAACCAGACGTTATCCTTTGCCTCAAGAACTGGGAATTGGAGATACGGCCCCCAGTCTGCCTTCTGTCAGAAACAAGGATCGGGAAACAATTGGGCACATGGGTATGTGAGATTGTCATAGAATGGAATGGAATGGAATAGAAATAGAATAGAAATAGAATAGAAATAGAATAGGAATAGAATAGGAATAGAATAGGAATAGAATAGGAATAGGAATTAGAAACAGAAATAGACTAGAATAATAGAATAGAATAGAACAGAACAGAATAGAAATTAGAAACAGAAATAGAATAGAATATGAATTAGAAACAGAAATAGACTAGAATAATAGAATACCATAGAATAGAATACAATAGAATAGAATACTTTATTGGTCAGGTGTGATTGGACACACAAGGAATTTGTCTTTGGTGCATAAGCTCTCAGTGTACATAAAAGGAAACGGTACATTCATCAGGAATCATAAGATACAACACTTAGTCATGTGTACAAATAGTCATAGGGTACAAATAAGCAGTCAAATCATACTAGGAGACAATAATCAGTGTAAATCATAAGGATACAAGCAACAAAATTATAGTCCTAAGTGGTAGGGGATAGGGGATAGGAACGATGAGAAGAATAGTAATGCAGCCTTAGTAAATAGTTTGACAGTGTTGAGGGAATTATTTGTTTAGCAGAGTGATGGCGTTTGGGGAAAAACCTGCCCTTCTGTCTAGTTGTTCTGGTGTGCAGTGCCCTATAGCGTCGTTTTGAGGGTAGGAGTTGAAACAATTTATTTCTCCAATTGGTTCTTCCAAGCACAACTGCCGAAAGAATCCTCCTGTTTTGCAATTAAGCAAAGACTCACTTCAACAACAACAGAATAACATACAACAAATAACCCGACTGAAAAAAAGAAAAGCGACTTATAACTGGTCAGACAACAGAATAATAGAGTTGGAAGGGACCTTGGAGGTCTTCTAGCCCAACCCCCTGCTCAGGCAGGAGACCCTGTACCATCCCATAGCACTCAACAATGTTCACTTAATGACCATTGGCATTCCCTTAACAACTGCTGGGAAAAATAGCTGGAAAATTGGGTCAGGTTATACAGGCGCCTTGACTTACGACCGTCATGACCTACGACACAAATTCCAGGCTCCCTTAACAATTGTTGGAGAGCTACCTGCAGCCATTCAGCCTGCCAGCTGTGTTGCCTTGATAGAGCTTCTCAGACCTCCCCTGATTTATGTACAGGTAACACTTGACTTACAACCATTCATTTAGTGACCGTTCAAAGTTACAACAGCACTGAAAAAAAGTGACTTACGGACATTTTTCGCCCTTATGTCCTTTGCAAACATCCCCGTGGTCCCACAACCAAAATTTGGCATCGCTTGGCATCTGGCATGTGCTTTCGACAGCTGCAATGTACCATGTCTGTGTGTGTGTGTGTGTGTGTGACATGATCCCCCCTTTTGCGACGTTCCGACAAGCAAAGTCAATGGGGAATAAAGCCAGATTCACTTATTTCACAGTTGCAATGATTCACTTAACAACCGTGGCAAGCAAGATTGTAAAAACGGGGCAGAATGATCACTGTTTCGCTCAGCAACGGACATTTTGGGCTCGCGTATGGCTGTAAGTCGACGACTGCCTGTAACCGGGCCGTTTGCTTTCTAGTGCAATGTAACCGAACCACTGGTTCTCTCTCCCAAATTCTGGCCAGGTATTGCGTCCATGGCCCGAAACACGAAGACGCGGTCATGAACCTCATTCGGAAGGAAGTGGAGAAATGTGACCGGCTTGGGGGCTTCTTGATGATCATGAGCATGGCTGGTGGGACGGGGTCAGGCCTGGGAGCATTTGTGACGGCAGCCCTAAGAGAGGCCTACCCAAATTCTTTCCTGCTCAACCACGTTATCTGGCCGTATGGAACCGGAGAGGTGAGTAAGTAAGTAAGACTTACGGGACCGCCTGTTGCCACCATCAGCCTCCCGCCGGCCAGTGCGTTCCCACAGGGCGGGCCTCCTTGGGGTCCCATTGCCTGGACGTTGTCGTCTGGCAGCCCCGAGGGTTCGAGCCTTCTCTGTGGGGGCACCCTCCCTTTGGAACGAACTGCCCCCGGAGATCCGGACCATTACAGACCTGCGGACCATCCGGCGTGCATTAAAGACCCATTTGTTTCAACAGGCCGGTCTGGCCTAGCATTAATTTTGGGGTTAATTGCTTTTTTAAATTTTTGTAATTTTTGTAATTTTATAATTGCTAATTTTATATTTTTAATCTGTTTTGAACTGTTGTTGGTCACTACCTTTTTTTAGATGGTTGTACACCGCCCCGAGTCCCTTCTCGGGAGAGTGGCGGTTTAGAAATTTAAATAATAAACAAATAAATACATTCTTTATTGGCCAAGTGTGATTGGATGGACATATAAGGAAATTTGTCTTCGGTGCATAGGTTCTCAGTGGACATTAAAGGAAACGGTACATATGGCAGGAATCATAAGATACAACACTGAATGATGGTCATAGGGTACAAACAAGCAATCCAATCATACTAGGAAACAATGAACAATATAAATCGTAAGGATACAAGCAACAAAAGTTATAGTCCTAAGTGGGAGGAGATAGGTGATAGGAGCGATGAGAAGAAGAATAGTAACGCAGGCTTAGTAAATAGTTTGGCAGTGTTGGAGGAATTATTTGTTTAGCCGAGTGAGTTGAGTTGAGTGTCCCAGGTCTTTGCTGGAGGGTGCTGGATTTTCTTGCTTATGGGTGAATGAAAAATCTAAGGCAGGAAGTGGTGGGTGGGTGGGCAGAAAAATATGGGGGACAGTGTGTGGGGAGATTTCCCTGGGCTATGGGGAAAAGTAATGCACACAGGTGATCCTCAACTTAACGACCACAATTGGGAGCAGAAATTCTATTTCTCAGCGAGGTGGTAGTTTACATGAGTTGCAGTCTTTAATGCAATCGTTTTGCTACAGTTCTGAAGCAAATCAGTTCTTAAGTGAATCACACAGTTGTTAAGTGAGTCTAGCATTTCCCCCCTTAACTTTGCTTGTTCGAAGCTAGCTAGAATGGTCATAAATGGGGATCACATGACCCTGGGATGCTGCAGTTATTCTAAATACACAGCGGTTTGCCAGCACCTGAATTTTGATCACATGTCTCTGGAAATGCTGTGACGGTTGCACGTGCGAGGACTTGGTTGTAAGTCACTTTTTTTCAGTGCCATTGGAACTTTGCTCACTAAACGAATGGTGTTGTGTCAAGAGCTACCTGTAATGGTATGTGGGAATGACCTTGGGAGACAGGGAAGAGATCCTGGCTGAGAGCCAGCCGTGTGCGGCAGCAGCCAAAAGAACGAATACAATCCTTGGTTGTATAAACAGAAGCATAGAATCAAAATCAGGTGAAGGATTAGTACCGCTTTATAAAGCCTTAGTAAGGCCACATCCTGGAACCCTGCATCCAATATTGATCACCACATTACAAAAAAAGATGTTGAGACTTTGGAAAAAGTGCAGAGAAGAGCAACAAAAATGATTAAAGACCTGGAGATAAAAACATACGAAGAACATTTGCAGGATTTGGGTATGGCCAGTCTAAAGAAAAGGAAGACTAGGGGTGCAATATTCCAGTATTTGAGGGGCTGCTCCAAAGAAGAGAGAGTTGAATTATTTTCCAAAGCACCAAGAGGGAAGACAAGAAACAATGGATGGAAACTAATCAAGGAGAGAAGCAACCTGGAACTAACGAGAAACTTCTGAACAATGATGACAATTAACCAGTGGAACAGCTCGCCTTCAGATATTGTGGGTGTGCCAAAACTCCAGGTGTTTAAGAAGGGACTGGACAGTCATTTGTCTGAAATGGTATAGGGCAGTTGTGGCGAACCTTTTACTTACTGAGTGCTGAAAAGTACATGCTTTGCGCGTGCCATCCACACTTATGTGCGATTCCTCCATGGGCACTGCATGTGCATCTGCTCCATCTGCGCATGCATGCAGCTTTTGCACGTGCACAGGCAGTCATGCACACATGAGCAATCGCCTGTGCATGCACAGCGGAGGCCCGAAGACCAGTTGGGTCTCTGCAATCGCGCATTCGTGCATGCTCAGCTAGAGGTAAGCACGTACACTTGCTCCAAGAACCAAACGTCTGGTTTCCAGTTCCTGGTGTGCATGCATGCACGATGGACAGCTGGCCGGCGTGCATGCGCACACCAGAAGCTGGACATTCAGCTCTTGGAGCATGCATGTGCGCTGGGAAGCTGCTGTTCCCAGTTTTGGTGCTCCCGTGTGTGCGAAAATCAGCTGGCTGGTGTACATCTGTGCGCAGGGACCCGGATGAGGAGCCTGCGGGGCTGTGCATGGTATGCAGGACAGTTCTGCATGCCACTTCTGCATGTGTGCCATAGGTTTGCCACTACGGGTATAGGGCCTCCTGCTTGGGAAGGGGCTTGGACCTACAGTACAAAGTCCTTCTGTTATCTATTAACCTTCCCAGCCGGCTTCCGACAAGCAAAGTCAATGCAGGGGGGGAAGCCAGATTCACTTTGCAACCGCGTAATTCACTTAAGGACCGCGTTGGTTGTCTTAGCAGCTGTGAAAAACTGTCATAAAATGAGGCACAACTCACTTAACAGCTTCCTCGCTTAGCAGTGGGAATTTCTGTATCGTAGTCATAAGACAAGGACTACCTATATATCTTAAAGCCGCTTCCGTTCTTCCCTTTCTTTTCAAGGTGATTGTCCAAAATTATAACTCCGTCTTGACGCTCTCCCACTTATACCAATCCTCGGACGCCCTCCTGGTGCACGAGAATGACACCGTCCATCAGATCTGCCTGCAGCTGATGAAGATCAAGCAGATCTCTTTCCAGGATGCCAATCGAGTGATCGCACATCAGTTGGGAAGCGTCTTCCAGCCGGCCTACTCCTCCGAAGGGGCGTCTCACTACAGCAGGTCACCTCTAGGTATTTAGTTGCTCCTTGTGAAAACCGTCTAGCCAAGCATTTCTCAGTCTTGGCAACTTGAAGAGATGTGGACTTCAACTCCCAGAATTCCCCAGCCAGCTGTGCTGGCTGGGGAATTCTGGGAGTTGAAGTCCACACCTCTTCAAGTCGTCAAAATTGAGAAAGGCTTGGTTTGGCCTACTTTACCTCAAAATCACCTTAATGCAGCACGAACTCAAAATAAAACAAGACAAAAATCAGCTTTTGCGGGCATCTTCTGTCTTCTTCTTAGTGTAACTTGTACAGGTAGTCCTCGACTTACAACCAGAATTGAGCCAAATTTTTTCGTTGTTAAGCGGCACATTTGTTTAGGTGAGTCTTTGCCCCATTTTACGACTTTTCTTCCCGCGGTTGTGAAGTGAATCACTGCAGTTGATAAGTTAGTCACTCGGTCGTTAAGTGAATCTAGCCTACCCATTGATTTCTGCTTGTCAAAAGGTTGCCAAAGGGGGACCATGTAAGTCTTGGGACACCGCAACTGTCATAAATGTGAACCAGTTTTCTTTTTTTCAGGCTTTTTTTCAGGCCGTTTTTTCCCCCAAAAAAAAACAACCCCAAAAAACGGGCCAGAAAAAGTCCCAAAAACAGGGCATGCAACAGCCAAAAAATAACAGGCAGGTGTGTTAAGGATAGTCCCCTGTTTGGAGAACGAGTGAGAAGCAAAGCGTTGTGAGAGTGGTGTGGTAAAATACACAAACCAGAATACAGAGACACTTGAGTAGAAAAATAGGTTTTTACTTCCGTGGAAATAGAGGTACGCAAAGCCCATCAATCAATCCGAATTCATACGCAGTCAAGTCAGTCGGTCATCAAACAGTTAAGTTCAGGGATAATCCAATAATCACAGTCCAGTAACGAATATACAGTTCAAATATACAGTTCAGTTCGGTAACAGTTTGCAAAACAGTAGCAAAACTCACAGAAAATCCTGGTACTTCTTACTCCTCAGCACCAGTAACAGTAACCAGCATCTACCAGTGATTCTGGCTCCAACTTATGGCCGCTTGAGGAAGCAGTAGCCAATCACACATTTCCTACAGCAAGTTACAGTAACAATCCTGGTTTATATATTGTCAACCCAACTGTTAGTTTTTACATTCCTAAAGGGGCTTTGGCAACATTTCCTGTATAAGACAAACAGGCATTTTCACCCACTTTTTGGGAGGCGGGGAGGGGTTCATCTTATACACGGAAAAATATGGTAATCTCTTGTTTCCTCATTTTCCAGGGGACCTGATGGAAGCTTTAGTTCCCCATCCGGAGTTTAAGATGCTGAGCCTCCGGAATATACCTCAAATGTCCGAGAATTCCCTCGCCTACACCACCTTCGCTTGGCCAGGGCTCCTGAAACACCTCCGGCAGATGCTCATTGCCAACGCCAAAATGGAAGAAGGTAAATCAACAGCTGCCTCGGTTTCCAGAGGTCGAAGAGGCCGTACAGACACTCCTTGAGTGACTTGACTTGACTTCGGGGTGGATTAAAAATCGATGGGTGTTGTTGTTTTTTTAAATAAAACAGATTCCACACAACATCACCAATGCAATCAGAACTCCAAAAAGACAAAGTCCATAGAATAAGATTTTATTGAAGATATTGTTCTGGTACGGCCTGGAGAAATCCCGAATCTAAAGATTCCCGGGCTTTCTCCACCCAAGTAAAACTGAAAGTTCCACCCCACCAATTATCACATGTTCATTTCCCTCCAACCATTTCAAAAAGAGACCCAACGACCCCTTAAGACACTTCCCCCCACAGGTGTCAATTGTCCGGAGAAAGATCTCATGAGAACCAGATCTAAAAGAATGAAAACAAGATAAGGATTCTGAGTTGCTGCTTCCAACTCTCCCTTCGCCCTCTCAGCGACCTTGCAAGAGAAAAAGAGTAAATGTGTCGAGATCTAAATGGCCCTGAATTTTACTATATAAAATGGCCAATATACTACAGCAGAAATTCCCCCCCCCCCTACAATAAAACGTCCTTTTGGATCTTGACACAGATTTTGTAAAAAAAAATTAAATGGGATTTATTTATTTATTTATTTTCTTTTCTCGAATTTATTTTAATAAAATGCTTTTGCAGTAAAAAAAACCCAAAAACTATCTCGAGATAGTTTCCCACTTAAGATACATTAATAATTTAGTTTATTCAGCGTGACATGGAGCTTAGTTACGTAGCAGGGGGGCTGTATATTCTGTGATGTTGGTGAGTCAACGGCCTCTTCAACATCTGGATCAGGGGAGGAGAGATGGCAGTTGCTCTTTTAAAATTATGCTTTAAATCGACGTGATTTAAAGCGAGCCTTTTTACTACCGCGTTTCCCTGAAAATACAACCTACTCAGAAAGTAAGTCCTAGCTTGATTTTTTTTATACGTGTGCCCAATATTTTATTTTTTTATTTTATTTTTAT
>JAEANM010021524.1:0-11830 GCA_017656035.1 Myanophis thanlyinensis
TATATATATGTATGTATGTATGTATATGTATATGCTGTCAAGAAATACATATTTTATCTGTAACAAGGTTAACTCTGCCTTCCAGCCTTCCAAGATTGGTAAAATGAGGATCTAAATTTTGGGTTCCAATGTACTAACTCTGTAAAACTTCAGATGGGACTGTAGCAGTCTCTTTTTGTGATTAAATTTATTGCTCCAATTATGATTATTGAAGAAGACTAGACTAATGCTAAAATTATTATAATAATAATCATCATTTGTTAAGTTGATTCCTTGACTTTGTTATTGTCCAGGTTATGTGGTTAACCTTGTATCTTGCCTATGCTGGTTCTTTTTTATATCAAGTTCTGTTTGTTATTTTTTTAATTTTGGTTTTTTTCTATTAGCCACCAGAGTGATATGTTTGAGATGGCAGTAATGTTGGGGAAAGGTGGTAATGTTGGGTTAATCTAAATTTTCAGGTTAATTAGATTCGACTTGGGATATACAGATGTTATTTGATAGTTTTAAAGGTATTATTTTGTCACATTGGTGTAGTTGTCTGTCTTACAATCAATCAGAATAGAGCTGGAAGGTACCTTGGAGGTCTTCTAGTCCAATCTCCTGCTCAAGCAGGAGACCTTATACAGTTTGTCCAAGTGGTTGTCCAGTCTTTTTTTAAAAATAAACTTTATTAAACAAGCATCACAAACAAAGAAAAAATTATCAATAAAAACATTTACTTAATATCACTAAGCTATGTTTCCTTCTTACTATAATTTTCCCGACAGTACATATCTCACAGTTCTTATTCTTCTCCAATTCCATATTACTAATATTCAAATACAAATATTCACTTATTCCTTTCATTTACTAATTTTATTATCTATCCAATTATACCATTTCCCCCAGACTCCATAATATTTGGAGGCTTCTTTGTCTTTTAATTCTATAGTGAATCTGTCCATTTCGGCACAGTTCAAAAATTTTTGAATTATTAGTCCTTCTGTTGGCATAGAGTTGCTTTTCCAGCATTGCGCCAGAGCCATCCTTGCTGCAGTAATTACATGTATAATTAAGTATCTAATCTCCTTTGTACATTTCTCTTTGATAATACCTAGAAGAAATAATTCTGCTTTTAATTCTATTTTAATATTTATAATTTCTTGTAGCCAATTTCTTATTTTAACCCAATAACATTTAACTTTCGGGCATAGCCACCACGCATGAGAGAAGGTACCTTGGAGTTTTTGTCATTTCCAACAATTGGGACTCAGATTTCGGTGCATTTTAGCCAATCTTGTAGGTGCTAAGTGCCATCGATAGTACATTTTATATTGGTTTTCTTTGCATGCCACAGATTTTGTTATTTTGGTTCCATACTCTTTCCCAAGCCTCAAGCTCTATATTACAGCCGATGTTTCTGGCCCATGCTATCATTGAACATCTTACTAATTCTTCTTCTAAATTATGTTTTAATAGGTAGCAATATATTTTGGAGATCAATTTTTCCTCAGTACCCACTGGTAATTTATCCAATTGTTTTAGTTTTACCTCGATGCCAAATTCCTCTAGATCTTTTTTATATCTTGATTTAATCTGCAAATAGGGCCACCAATCTATATTTACTCCCTGTTCTTTTAATTCCTGACTTGTCTTCAATATTCTTTGGGCATCTAATATCTCACAATACCTCGCCATTTTACTTATATCCATTGCATTGGGATATACCATCGCCTCCTTCGTTGATAGCCATCCTGGAATTTTAATATAATGTTTATTTCTAATTTTTCCCCAAGTTCGAATCAGTGAATCTCTTACTATATGTCTATAAAAATATGTATGTACCTTACTCCTCTTGTCCCATAAGAAAGCATGCCATCCCTTTTGTAGATTGTGCCCTTCCAACATTAAAATTCTTTTTCTCCTTAAATTAATCCAATCTTTGATCCATACTAAACTGGCCACATCATAATACGTTTCCCATGCTGGGAGTCCAAAGCCTCCTCTACTTTTATCATCTTGCAATGTGTTCATGTTTATTCTTGGTTTTTTATTTGCCCAAATAAATTTCATGGTTAATTTATTTAATTCTACAAAAAAATTGTCTAATTTTACTGGGATTGTCTGGAATAGATAGAGTAATTTTGGGAGAATGGTCATCTTAATTGCCGCTATTCTCCCTGGAAGTGATAAATTTAGATTCCCCCAACTTTTGAAATCTTTTTTTATCTGTTGTACCAATTTTACATACTGTAGTCGTCTTCCTTTATTTACGAGTATCCCACCATCAGCCTCATTCCCAGGTATTTAATATTCTTCATGGATTATATTTCCATTCTCTCTTCTAGTTCTTTCCTCTGTTTTACTATCAAGTTTTTAATTAACATTCTAGTTTTCTCCTTATTAATTTTTAGACCCACTACCTTTCCAAATTTTTCTGTTTCCTCTATTAATTTCGGTCCTTACTCTAATGGTTCCTCTATGAAGAATACAAGGTCATCAGCAAACGCCTGGACTTTGTACTCTTCCTGTTTTAAGGCCTTTTATCTCTTGGTTAGATCTTATTCATCTTAAAAGCATTTCTAGTCAGTATAAAAAGGAGGGATGAGAGTGGGCAGCCGTGACTCACTCCTCTCATTATCTCAAATGAACTTGTACTTTCCCCGTTTATAATTACCCTAGCATTTTGCATGGAATATATCAATTGCAACATATTCTCAAATTGTTTCCCAAATTTCATGTCCTTAATCTGCTGAATCATAAACTGCCAATTCACTCTATCGAAGGCTTTTTGTGTGTCCAGAAAGACAAGAACCATTTCCTCTTCTGTCAAGGTCTGCATAGCTTCTCCTTCTAAATATTGACTTATTTTTTTCTGTCATAATTTCTTCCTGTTTATAAAGGTCCTGGAAAAATTCCTGCACAATCGCTTTTTTCCTGTCCATTTTATTTTGCAGATTTCCTTCTTTATCTTGTAGCTGATGTATTGTCCTTTTTTCTTTTTCTTTCTTTAATTTATGGGCTAACCATCTCCCTGGTTTATTAGCATACTCAAAATAATATTGGCTTGCAAACTTTAAATTTCGTACATTTCTCTCTTGATCTAGTAGATTCAATTTGTGCTAAGGCACAAATTAGGCACAACTCTTTCTTGTGCCTAATTTTTTCTTCTCCTGAGTTAAGCTGCATTCCATTTCTAATTGTCCAATCTCATCTCGTAGTTTATTATATTTTTTCTCAGTTTGTCTTTTTCTTTTTGAGCTATAAGCTATTGCAATTCCTCTTGTGTATGCTTTAGTTGTGTCCCAGAGATTTTGTAATGAAATATGTTCCTCTTTATTGTCCTGAAAAAATAAATCTAATTTTTTTGTAAGTTGTTCTAAATATTCTTTTTCTTTTAATATTTGTGGATTTAGTGTCCACCTTCTCTTTTTCTTTATTTGTCCCTTCTGTATTATTTTAAGTGGCTTGTGATCTGCCCATGTATTAGGAATCACTTCTACAATGTCAAGATCCTTGCTTAATGTTGTGTTTATCCAAGCCATGTCAAACCTTGACCAAGATTTGTGAGAGTTAAAAAAAAAAGTGTATTTACTTTCCTTAGGGTTGTATGTTCCCCAAATGTCTATTAAACTAAATTCTTCCACCATATCAAAAAAACATTATTGATAACATATTTTTCTTTTTGCTTCTTTTAACACTGGTGTAGTCTTTTTTTTAATTTTAAAAATAGTCTTTATTAAATAAACATAGTTTTAAAAATGTTCCATACAATTACATACATACATTAAAAAGGAACAAAATTTTGAAAACAAAAACATTTTATGTAATTTACAGTCCCTTTTTTTTCAAACGTACAGTGCAGTACTTACATATTAGTTCTTGTTCAAGTGTGAATACATGTTTTAAAGCTTATAGTTATTCCTAATTTCTGATTCTTAAATTATCTACTCTTTAGTTATTTAATTACTTAGTTCTATTACTAATCCAATGATACCAACACTCCCAGACTTTGTAATATTCAGAGTCTTCCTTCCCATTTAACTCCAGAGTGAGTCTGTCCATCTCAGCACAGTCAAAAATCTTTTGAATTATTATGGTCTCTGTCGGCATTGATTCATTTTTCCAATATTGGGCGAGTGCTATTCTTGCTGCTGTCGTTATGTGCACTATTAAGTATTTTAATTCTTTTATATATTCCCCTTTCATAATTCCTAAAAGAAATATATCTGCTTTTAATTCTAAATGGATATTTGTAATTTCTTGTATCCAGTTCCTTATATTAATGCATTTTTAATTTTTAATTTTTGGGCATAGCCACTAAAGATGAAAGAAGGTACCATGAGCTTTCTTATATTTCCAACAATTGGGATTCATATCAGAATACATTTTAGCCAATCTCGTAGGGCTAAATACCATCGATACCACATTTTGTATTGATTTTCTTTATATGTAACTGATTTTGTCATTTTAAGATTTTTGTTCCATATCTTTTCCCAGTCCTCCAGCTCTACTGTATCTTATGGCCTATATTTCTCGCCCATGCTATCATTGTCCCTTTCACTATTTCCTCTGCCAAATCATAATTTAGTAAATAATTATATATCCTTGCAATCAAATGTTTTTCTGTACCTACTAACAGTTTGTCTAATTGTTTGAGCCCCATCTCTATGCCAAATTCATCTTGGTCTTTTTTATACCTTGACTTAATTTGTAAATACGGCCATCAATCTCTAAATAATCCCTGGTCTCTTAATTCCTGGTTGGATTTTAGTGCTCCTTGAGGGTCTAATATTTCGTGGTATCTAGCCAAATTTTATATAATGCTTATTTTTGATTTTCTCCCAGGTCTGAATCAAGTCCTTAACTTATGCCTATAAAAATACATGTGGGCCTTCCTCCTAGAACACCACAAGAAGGCATGCCAGCCCATTTGAAGTTCATGACCTTCCAAAGTTAAAATTCTTTTATTTCTCAAATTGACCCATTCTCTGAGCTATGTTAGGTTTGCTGCTTCAAAATACGTTTCCCAAGCTGGAAGTCCAAATCCCCCTCTACTTTTGTTGCCCTGTAAGGTGCTTAATTTTATTCTTGCTTTTTTTCCATCCCAAACAAATTTTGTAGTTATTTTATCTAGTTTCACATGAATCATCTGAACAAATACAGTAATTTTGGGAGGATATTCATTTCAATTGCTGCTATTTTTCCTAACAGAGACAATTGTAATTTCCCTCATTTTTCTAAATCCTTTTTAATTTGTTGAAATAAATGTATATAATTATCTTGTTTAATTGACAAGCACCTCGCTGTCAACCAAATGCCCAGATATTTCACTTTTTTAACTACCTGCAATTCCATTTTCCTCTCTAGTTCCCTCTTCTGTTCATCTGTTAGATTTTTAATCAACATCTTAGTTTTCTCCTTGTTAATTGTAAAGCCAGCTATCTCTCCAAATTTTTCGATCTCCCTCATTAATTTTTGTCCCATCCCCAATGGTTCTTCTATAAAAACACCAAATCATCAGCAAAGGCCTGAACTTTGTATTCCTCTTGTTTAATTTTAAGTCCCCTTATTTCTCATTTGGCCCTTATTTTTATTAGTAATGTGTCAGGGTTCCGAATATCAATGGAAGGAAAAGCCAGACACAGTATCAAACAAACTGTGATGTTCTTTACTTCTTTTCTGCATGAATGGTACAAACTGAATCACATAAACAATCTGTTTCTGGTTCTTGGTGCCTGCCAATCCAGTACCACCTGCGTCTTAGCAGGGTCCATCTCTATTCTGGAGGGTGATATGCGGAACCCAAGATAATCAAGTTGGGTTTTGTGAAACTCACATTTTGACAGTTTCATATATACCCATATTTATTGGTGTATAACGCGCACTTTTTCTTCTTGAAAAGAATGTGGAAATCGCATGTGCGCGTTATACACCGATAAATATGGTAGTTTTTTTCCTGAAACTTCTCTCTTAAAATTAAGGTGCATGTTATACGCTAGTGCGCGTTATACACCAATAAATACGGTAACTGTGCAGTGAGGAGTTTGCCTAGCACTGTCCGAATGAACTGCACATGTTGCTCCATGGTCTTAGTGTAAATCAAAATATCATCAAGATATACAAGAACTCCCTGGTACAAGTGTTCATGCAGGACTTCATTAATCAACTGCATGAATACAGCAGGGGTTCCCTGGAGCCTGAATGGCATAACATGAAATGGGCAGTTAAAAGTCATCTTCTACTCATTGCCTTTTTATCATCAATAATATGCTTCTCATAAATCTAGCTTAGTGAAGACACACCCTTCTGCTAGGCACGCCAACATATCCCCCATAAGCAGTAGGGGGTATAAGTGTTCGACACATACCCCATTGATCCCCCTGAAATCTAGACAAAGCCATCTTTATTCTCGTGGAAAAGTACTGGGGCTGCTACTCTTGATCTAGCCAGCTGGATAAATTCCTGAACTAGATTTTTTTCAATATAACTGCAATTTCTCTCAACTCTTGTGGGGTCATTGAGTACATTTTTGGCTTGGGAAGTTGAGTCCCAGGTTGTATTTCCACTGCGCAATCAGTAGGCCTATGGGGTGGCAGCACATCACATTCTTTTTCACTAAAAACTTCTGCCAGGTCATTATACTTTGTAGGGAAACCAGGGGTTACCTCTAGAACCTGGCCACTGCTCTGTGACCCTGTGTTCTGTCCATAAGGTGGAGGGTCTGGGCTGCTACCAATCCTGACATGCCTGTAACCCCCCCCCCACCAGATGGTGGGACCCCATTTATCTAGCCACACCAAACCTAACACAAGGTCTTTGGTCATGGATGGAATTACAAAACATCGGAGTGCCTCCTGATGCTCCCTGAATTCCAGGATGAATTTTTCAGTTACCTGTGTAGCTGGCTGGCCACCCAGTATGGACCCATCCATCTGTTCAAACAGATGGGCTGTGGCAAGTTCTGAATTCACACCCCCAATCCGAATGCCATAGTTGCATTTAACAGATAGCAAGTACACCCTGTATATATAAGCACCTTACACCCCACACGCTGGGCCACTGTTAAGACCACTGGCAGTCAAAAAGTATCACTGACATACATACCATAGGATCACTGGCAGCCTCTTCATTGCTGTCCTTGCTTTCTGGGGTTGAGTCAGTTTCCTTGGTCGTCCCGCCTGGCCAGAGATGAGGGCATAATGAGTGGTCATGCTCCCCAAGGGGGTCTTACAGTTTGCACTTGTTGTGGCCCCCATCCTTTTCCTGAGGATCCTACTGGGTGTTTGCTGGCTTCCCCCAGGGCACTCAGCAGCTCGATATCCCGGCAGCCCACAACGAAAGCAAACCATTGGAGATCGACTGTCTGGAACCCTCTACTTGGCCATTGCAGGTATGATTTTGGGGCCAGTCCCTCATTGTAGCCCCGCTGATTCTCATCCACCATCCTGTGGACTCCTCTACCCCGCACATAACATCCATTCCCCATATGGGTGGCAATCCCTTAACTTGGCCTCTAATTCCGTGGCTGCCTGACACCATGCTGTCAAGCTAGGGCCTATTATCTGGTATATACAAGCCTGTTGTAATGATCTGTCCAGGCCTCCCCTTAAATTGGTGTACCATGAGATGTTCCGGCCAACTTCAGAGCTTTCCTGCTAAAGCACAGCTAAGAATTCTGCTTCTGTACATTGCATGTGTGTGCTGTCTTCGAAGCATTCTCACAATGCCTCCAGAAATAGACTGATGCTGCCAAGTTCCCAGGCATGGTCGCTGTACAGATCAGCAACCCAGTCTGCAGCCTCACTATCCATAACCGCCATGACAGCCATGACCATAGCCTATTGTGATGTATACAGGTGACCGTAACGGTTGATATGATTTAATACCTGCCCTAGGAAGAGGGCTACTCTGTCTGGGCTACCATCAAACTTAGCCTGTATTGCATGTGGTTCCCACAGGATCCGGCCCTGCAGCTCATACTGGGTGGGCACAGTATGCATGGCCCCTGTCAACTGATCTCAGTGGGACCCTGTGCTGGCTTAGCGCAGTTTCTCAGTGCCAGGGTGCTTCCCTGCTGCCTAACTCCATCCTGCCCTTTACTGAACTGTGGCTTCAACGCATCCTGTGTGCTGACCATTGGACGGTCTCCAAGTAATGTAAGGGGTGGTTGCTCCACCCCAGGGCCCAGACTGTCCATTCTGTGCCCTCATGAAATCCAGGTGCCCCAAACCACTCTCTGAGAATCTCCAGGGTCTGAGTACCCACCATGGTGGAGTAACTCCATTCATCATCTTCTAAGATGAACCTCTCTCTCCACCTAGCAAAGTAAGTACCTGAAGGGGTTAATGTCGGGGAGGCAGCCTCCACCATTCCAATCTGCCATCACTCTCCAGTAGCCTGGTTCAGAGGAAGTAATCTCCCCCCTTTGGGGCGTGATCCTCCTCTGTCACAAAGGGGCCACTCTGGTCCTTTGGTCACACCACTGGGGCTCCTCTTTCATGAGGCAGCAACAACTCCTTCAATGTGAATGGCTCAGCTTCCAACGTGGATGGCTCTGTCAAAGCTGCTTGCACAGAATGCACACCCTCTGCCATCTCTGAATATAAAAAGTCAAAAAAGTTTGAGAAGAGCACTGACTAACTGTCATGGTTCTGAATGTCAGTAGAAGATAAAACCAGACACAGTATGAAACAAACCGTGATGTTCTTTACTTCTTCTCTGTGTGATCAGTATAAACTGAATCACATAAATTATCTTTAGTCAGTGCTTCCTGCTAGTGTTCCCACCATTATATATATGTGCTCCTAGTGCCCGTGCACACGCCCCGCCCCACACTACTCCATCCCCATGTCTTGCAGCATTCATTGGCTCAGCTTCTTGCCCAGCCCCAACGTCAACTAGTCCAATTATGTTCTTCCTCATCGGCTGGTTACAAACCAGCATTCAGCAGTCAACTGCCAGCTTCTCAAGGTTTATTTGGAGAGTGTACAAGGCGAGCAGGTTGAGCAGCAATCCATGAATGGCTCCCCCCATCTTGAAGGTCAGCCTCGGAGCTGTGGAGCTGAGGCTGACATAATGTTTCTAATGTCAAAATAAATAGCAGGGGTGACAGCAGACAGCCTTGCCTTACTCCTTTCCTTATTGTTAATGGGCGTGTAAGTTCCCCATTTATTATTACTCTTGCATTTTGGGAGGAGTATATTTTCAAATCTACTTCCAAATTTCAACTTTTTTATTTGCCTAATCATAAACTGCCAGTTTACTTTATCAAAGGCCTTTTGGGCATCCAGGAAGACAAGGGCCCCTTGTTTCTCTGGATGGGCTTCATAATACTCTAATATATTTATTACCACTCTTGTTTTGTTCTTTATTTGTCTCAATGGCAGAAATCCATTTTGGTCTGGATGTATTTTTACATTTAATAATGTCTTCAATCTTTCTGCCATGATAGGCATAAATATTTTGTAATCCATGTTTAATAATGATATTGGTCTATATTTTTTTAACTGTGTAGCCTCTGTACCTTCTTTCGATATTAGTGAAATGTATGCTTCTCTCCATAAAGGTGGTATTTTTGCATCTTTTGATACTCCATTATAAACTCTTAATAATATCCACTCAATCGATTCCCCCAATGTTTTATAGATTTCTCCTGGAAGTCCATCTGTTCCTGGCGTTTTATTATTTTTTTGCTTCTGGATTGCTTCCTTTAACTCTTCTATTGAAATATCCCTATTTAACCATACTCTTCGCTCTTCCGTTAATGCTGACATATTTTCTCCTTGTAGATAGTGGTTAATTTTCTCTGTCATGGTTTCTTGTTTATAAAGATCTGTAAAGAATTCTTGTACAATTATCTTTTTCTTCTCCATATTGTTTTGTAGGTTTCTTTCTTTGTCCTGTTATTGTTAGGGTTATTCTTTTTTGTCTTTGTTTTTTAATGTATAGGCTAACCACCTCCCTGGTTTGTTTGCATGCTCAAAATAATGTTGCTTCACAAATTTTAAATTTCTTGCAATTTTATCTTGGTGTAGTATGTTTATTTTATGTTTAATTATTTTATATTTTTCCTCTTTATTTATTCATCTCCTGGATTTTTTTGCAGCTGAGCTTCCAGGTCTCTCGTCCTGTAATGTATTAAGCTCATTTTCTTTTTCTTTTCTTTGCATTATATGCATTATATGCTATTGTTATCCCTCTTATATGTGCTTTAGTTGTATCTCACCAGTTCTTCAATGAAGTATGATGTTCCTTGTTCTCTTGAAAGAATAGTTCTAGTTCTTTTATCAATCTTCCAACATACTCTTTTTCTTTAAGAATTTGTGTATTTAGTGACCATTGTTCTCTTCTCCTTGTTTGTCCCTTCCATACTATTTTAAGTGGATTATGGTCTGTCCATGTATTTGGTATAATTTCTACTATCTCTACTCCCTTACCTAATGCTGCATTCATCCAAGCCAGATCGATCCTAGACCTTGGGAGAGGGTGCGGTATATAAATTTAATAAACTTAAACTTAAACTTAAACCAGGATCTATGAGGGTTTCAGTAAAAAGTATATTTGTTTTGGAAAGGATTATGAGTTCTCCAAATGTCAATCAAATTAAGTTCTTCTGCCATCTCAAAAAATGGTTTGGGGAGTATATTCTTCCTCTTGCTTCTTTGGGCACTAATGTAGTCTTTCTTGGGGTCTACGATTGCATTAAAATCACCTATCATACATATATTGTCTTTCCCTGTTTCCATGTTTCTGTACTTTTTTATAGAATTATTTTTGTTTGTTGTTAGGTGCATATATAACTACTAATAGTATATCTTTTGAATCCACCTTTATGTCAATCATCAGTATTCTTCCTTTTGTGTCAGCATATAATTGTTTCGCTTTTATCCTTACACTGCCACCCCTCTTTTTTTTCCACTAGGGCTACATAGAGATCTCCCAATTTATTACATTGCAGATATTTTATGTCCTGTTTTTGGATGTGCATCTCCTGGAGACATACAATGTCCATTCCTTGTTTTATTAATATCGTAAATATTTGTTTTCTTTTATTTGGGGAGTTAAGTCTATTGATATTTATCAAAAATAACTTCAGTTCACTTTCCATTCTTTTACTGTTGTGCTGGTTGTTGACTTCTGTTGGTTTTTGTCGCCCTTTGAGCTCTTGTTCTTAGTCCCTCCTCCTGAAGTTCTTCCTTCTCTCCATTATTTTCCTCCTAGTCCTTTCCTTTTTCTGGTTTCCGCTGTTCTTTTGGGTTTCTTCGTTCTAAATCTTCATTGCTACTATGTTTCTCTTCTGGACAAGTCAGTTGATCGTAAAATCCTTGCACCTTCTCTCATGTATCTACCTTAATTTTTTTTTATCTTGCCAGGATACTAATAGTCCTTCCTGGATTATCCATCTAAATAGTATATGTTGTTTATTTAGTAAGGTAGCCAAGGAACGGTAATCTCTCTTTGTTGCCTTATCTTCTTTGGGATTTGTTTCAGAGTTATTATCTCCTTGTCTCTATATACCATCGGGTCATCTCTGATGCTTTTGTAAACTATATCCCTTACTTTTTTACATGCAAATTGAATGTGGACCTCCCTCGGTAGCCTGTGGCATCTAGCATAACTTGTATAAACTCTATATACCTGATCAAACCCCTTCAAAATCTCTTTACTATCTCACTGAAGAGTTTCTGCTATTAGCTCCACTGTTACCATTGCTAGGTCTTCTTCCTTGTCCTCTATGATGTTCTGAAATCTTAAGTAGAAGGAGGCCCGATCCATTTCTAAGTGAGTTAACGCATCTTCTAATTCTTTATTCTTCCCCATCGTTCTCTGGTCTATTAAATCTAAT
>JAEANM010021525.1:0-11830 GCA_017656035.1 Myanophis thanlyinensis
GGGAGAATCCTGCTCTCTGATTGGAAGATGTAAATTTGTAAATACTATAAATAGTTGAATGGTTCCCTGTTTGTTCGGTCGGTCTGGAGTGTCTGTCTGATTAATAAAAAGAGCTGTTTGTTCACAATTCAAGTCTGTTTCTCCTTTCTGAAAACAAACCAGTTACTATTTAAATAACCACTTCCACCTCTTTAGGGCATCATTTTCTAAAGTTGTTTGCAGTGGTGTGCTGGAGCTAGCTCTTACTGGCTCCAATAGGCAAATTGTTAAATTTTGCTTGAGAGGAAAGCTGAGCCACAATGGCTGGCACACCAAGCAGCTGTTTGAAAGGAAGTACTGTACAGTGGAGGTGATAGTGCCTGTGAAATGTGAAGTGGTTGGAGAAGCTCAGCTCTGTGCCTTTCAGGGTGGAGGAGCTGCAAAATATTAAATAGCAGCAAATCAGGTCTTTTGAGCTGTCTTTAAGTATACATTTCTTATTTGGAAAGTCGGTTGTTAACTATTTGCCACACGTTGCCCCTTGTCAGGAATGCCTTCTTTGACTTTGGAACATTCTGGTTTGAATTATCAGTGATAATATCTATTCACCTTGACCTCTAATCACTCTCTTTTTAAATTCCTTTCACTTTTTCTAATATTAGGGTCATTACAATTACTCCTGCATTACATACTCAAAATATCTAAGCTGTAGTTAAATTAGTGCTTCCCACAAGGAACCCATTTTTATTTCATTTAGAATTGAACTTTTGTTCTAGTGGTCTAAGAGATTCCCAGCAATTTTTTTCCAGCATTACAATTCAAAGACATCCATTTTATTTTGCTGTCTATTTCTCAGGTGTTTGCTACAATTGATAACAACATGTACCTATATTGTCAGTGTGACAATATTTTCTGCACCTTATCTGTCATACTATTTCTTTCATGTAACAATATTCCTGCAGCTGTAACTACAGTTCTTTACAATTCTGATATTCAAAAGGAATTGATCAGGTTTCAGATTAGACAATAGCAGTCCCCAGTTCAGTGTGTCCATTTGATGTAAAGCAAAACAGAAGCTAGAAAGACATCAGCAAAAGACTGAATCCTATAGTAGATTTTGTATCCTGTTCTGTTTAGAAGCTCGTTAGAATGGCAGTCTTGTTTTCCTTAATTCCCTGCTTTGCACAATTTCATTGATAATTATTCCTATGTACCTATGTAACTTAATTACTTATCAAGTAAGACTCATAGCCCAAAAGGGTTCCATTTGTATGTAATAATTGCTGTTTCATCCAATTAATATGTGCATTTTGTTTATATTAGAAGTTCTGGACCCAGAAAACTAAGAATTGAAAGAGGCAATGGGGCTGAAAACAGAAATGGTAGAGCTGGCATAACCATCAATTGATAGATTCTTTTTTTTTTTTTTTGCACATTTCCTGTGCAACTTATGCAATGCTCCCTTTCCTTTGTGTTAGACAGAAAAACATCATGCCTGTGAGTGCCTTGTAAAAAATGAACAGACCAACTATGGGTAACTTGAATTTGGCCCAAAGAATTTTTTCATCACAGTACCCAGTAGGAAGTAACAGGTACGATAGCGTTTCATCATGGCTTATCAGAAGATGTGATGGCATTTGAAGGGTGAAAAAAAAAAACAGAGAAAAATGTCTGGAGGAGATCTCTCCAAATTCTTATTCCTTCCCCACCTTGAACCATTAATGTCTTAGGATTTCTAATGATGTGCAAAGAGAAAACAGCAGAGGAAAGATTGAAGGGGTCTTTCATGACCATACATTTCTCTTACTGATCAAAAAGAACTTTCTCAAAACAGCAATGGCACTGGCTGTATATCATATCTATATATTGTAGTCCTGTAGGACAATGGGTTTGAAGAAGTAAGCGATGTAAAAACTATAGTTTGATGGCAAATCAGAGATTGCAAGCAGATTCAATATTCCATTTCTGAAATTTTACAATAGGTCCGGGAAATAAATTCCACAGAGCTGTTGCCATTTAATTTTGACAATACTGAAGTAAGTTGAACAGCAATGGCCTGGATAAGTATAAGCAGCAATCCATGCTTCAGATTCTGAATCTGATTCTATAAGTCATAAATGCTATGCATAGCGATTCTCAAGGGGTGGGGAAAAGATAAAGGAGGAAACATTTCTTTTATTAATAGCCACTTTACTATATTTAGTTTTTGATTTGTAAATAGAGCAGCAGATTAATTCTAGGCAGTTTGAAGTCTGTCAACTAAATGTAATGCCCGTGCACCAAACACCAGGCATTTATTATTTAGGACTGTTCCTTTCATGTGTTATTTTGAACCAAATAATGTGATTTTATTTATAGCTATTTTTTTTTCCTAGTCAAAAGAGATACAGCAGAAGCTATTGTTTGGCCTTTGCAAATAATGGGGTTTATTTTACAAAAATCCTTGCAAAAACAACAAATTGAGAGAAGCTCAATCATGAATTAAAGTGGATTTTGCAAGAGAAATAGAAAAACAGTGCCATCTTTTGGCTAAGGGAGAGAGGATTCTAAGCTGGACATCTCTGGCTACAACCATTTCTCTCTTCCAATTTAATAAAACAAATATAAACAGTGGATGTGCAATTAGAACAATTTGATGCATCTGCAGTTCCCAGCATGATAGCAAGTACTTTTCCCATTCTCTGCATTGTGGTCCTCTCTCAAGCAGAAAGTGGTACATATGAAGCAAGCATTTCTAGTTATTTCCTCTCCAGAAAGAAGCCAAAAAGCTATTCATAAAAGGGAATAAAGGTAATCTTCACTTACCAACTGCCTCGTTTGGTGACCAATCAACGTTACAATGTGTAAAAAAAAGGGAGGAGGTGTTGTAACCAATCCTCACCTTTATGAGTGCAGCATTCTGCAGTCGTATGTTTGCCATTTGTATGTTTCGCAACTGGCGTGAGACAAGCAGAGTTAACAGAGAATGTAGAAGTAAAATTGCAAGTTATGATCACATGATCCGTCCCTTAATGACTGAAGCAATTTGCTTAACAATCAAGGAGGTTGCATGATTTTTCTCTTAGCAACTTAGCAATAGAGTTGCCAGTCCCCAGTTGTGGTTGTTAAGCAAGGACTACCTGTATAGCAATTCTATTAACATAAGAATGAGGACATGTAACAAATCTGCACACATGACTTTTGACTGTTATGATTCCCAGTCCATCCAAATGTTAAAGCTATGACTTGTACACATGGATTGAAACTTGCTGTGTTTGAGGTCTTCCTGGACATTTAACTTGGGGGGAAAGTTTATCTGCTGATTCACCAAATATGAGAGATATTTCTTTCTCTTGGAAAAACACCTTTCTTCTCCAAGATTCCTAAAGAAAGTGCTACTGTGAGAATGAGATGTGACAAAACTGAATAACAAAACTCACTTCATCTCAGAAAACATGCCTCCGGCTCAATAAATTTGTTCCTTAAGAGTCAGAGTTCAGAGTACAGAACATACACCAGAAATTCCTTTCAAGAAACATATTTAGTGTTTGGAGTGGTACTCTGGGTTACTGTTGCCTTTTCTGCTGATCTCTGATTTTCACAGTTTTACCACTATAATTATTTACTATTAGAAATCAGAGGAAGGTGAATTAGTCAGGCCTGCTTATTTTTTTGCTAAACTCACACAAATATTTAATTCACTGTTTCAACATTTTATCTCTGGAGTTTACCAGACTTGGCTAATACAGATCTTTATACATTCTTCCAATATGTCTTAGTTTGTATAAAATTGTATTTCACAGACTAACTATACATTCCTCAGGAAGGAATGAAATTAAGACTGCAAAAATGTCACAGTTCTCTGAATAAAATGTTTTTAGTACTAATTAGACCTTACTTTAATATTAAAACCATTGCACTTCTTTCTTTATGGATCAATTATTGCTTTGTCGTTTGACACCTGTCTTTTTATTGTTACTCTTTTTGTAACCTTGCTATGCCTTTGAAGTAAACAGCCTAAACAAGTTAAACAAATCCCTGTGTTGAAATTAGCCTAAAAGCACCAGTGAACACAAAACTGGATGAAATTACCTTCGCTAAAATGCTTCATTAACCCTACACATGTTAATCAAACTGCTAAATATGAAAGGCTATTTAGATACCAGACATAAGAATGATGATCAACTAAAGTCACCCTTGTTTAATCAAAGGGCACATTAAAACAAGGATGATGGGCCTGGAACCCAATGGATAGTAGGATACCAAAATCAGAGACAGATTCCATATTCAGGGTCAGTAAAAGTTACATCAAACAAACTAATTGGAGTGGTAGTAATATGTGTGAAGGGAAACTATGCAATACTTCACCATGCATATAATATTTAAACCAATCAGCATACACTTGGCCTCCCAAGTGAAAAGGTTCCAAAAATCCTATAAAGTTGGATTGAATGTATAGCACCGCAGGCGATTTATACTACTGGTAAGACTATAGTAATCAATGAATGTATTGAGTGTGCTGGCAGTTTGATAGTTTGGATATAGTGCCATGCATTTTACAGGAGCAGGTAAGAATTAAAAATTGAGCTATACACCATCTTTCAAATGGCAAATCTTGCTTCATAGTTGAAAAACAATTTACTGCAATCCACATCAGATTAATTCAAATAATATAAAGTCAACAATCCATTACATCTATTGCAAACTCAATATCGCAATGAAAAGATAAAATTACAATGAGTTTAGTAGTGAGTACAAAAGCAAAAATAATAACAGCAGTAAAAAAGGAAATAGTTAAACTCTCGCTGCTAGTCTTACTGCCCTTTAAAGAAGCTACAGTAGCCAAGCTTAAAGAGAGATTGGACTTTTAGAGAGTTGTTTCACAGTTTATTCAACCGCATAATCCTAGATTTATCTCTTGAATGTTTTGTGGCCAAGAATAGTTTCACAGAGACTTTGAATCAATGGACTTCGTAAAAAGTGCCTTCAACTAATTTAGTTTACAATTTCATGAAACAGAAACTAAACTAGGTTGGCCAGCTAGATGGCCAAATTTCACCTTTGGATATCAGCTACTTAATATAGAACTAGATGTAAAATTGTGGCAATACTATTTAATCAATAGGCTCCCAGATTTATTTTCTTCATTTTATGATTCATCTTCTACAATGCTGATAAGTGAAGTCTATTTTATCCTTCTGTGGTTCCATTAACCTTAAGGATTGGTTGCATGTTTTCAAGGTTAGAGTGTCTGTGATGGGCTCCATATGTGATGTGAGATCACAGATACAGATCATGGTATACTAAGTTTTTAATTTTATGGCATGCTAGATTTGCAATCCCTTCAGATTTGCATTTATACAATGTCCATTTCTAAAGTGCATGTTTTTTTTTTAAATCTGAGGCCACTAAGCAGAGAAAGGCAGTTGCAAAGAGGGCAACATAAGCAATGTTCTAAGAATGTGTATGAAATTAAGTCTATTTTGCATGGCCTGAAATATTTTCTGCCTCATCTGCAATGGTTCTTTAGAATAGTAGAAACAAATTTTGTCAGTCTAGTCAGACATTTTGCTTTTAACTTCAAACAAATATTTTGGAAGCACCCTATTTCTCAAGAGAACTGGATGTATCATAGTTTTTTTTTTTTAATCTGTGAAGCTCTATTCTTCACAGAAACACTATAAAACACCATGTAAACATCTCTGGGTACCACCCATATTCCATCTCCTTTTTTGCACACCAAATATGAAGCTAACTACTTCCCAAAGCCCATAATACATCACTGAAGAGAGGGAGACAGTATTTCATGACTGATACCAGAAGGGAATACGCAACTACACACCCCATGTACACTATTAGACTTACCAGGTATCCACTTCTAAGCGGCTAGTTATCATTTCTAACTCCCTGAAAGACTCTAAGCTTGGTTCCAAAATCAAGAGTGACTTTTTTTAAGAAGACATGAATACTTATCAGGCATTTAAGAAGCTAAATTTGCTTCAGATTTCACGTCAGGAAGCCTATTAACTGTTGCTGTAGACAATATGTGTTTGATATTGGACTGACACCTTACATCTCAACAAAACAACTTAGAAAATGACAAAATACAGAGGTACAGTCCCTCTCGTGTTACAAAGAGAACCTCTCGCTTCAGGGAATAGAAATGATGCCTTTTTCCTTCTCTGAATCTGCTCCAGTATCAGTTATTCTTAAAAGGTTCCTAGAGCTGGACACAATATTTGCAATGAAATATTGAGAGCACAGAATAAGTGGAAACATTACCTTCCATAATTTGAAACTGTGCTGTAATTCACTAATGCAGCCTGAAATTGCATTTGCCTTTTAGCAGCCATATCTCTCTGCTGACTCATATTCAGTTTCAGGTTTTCACTTTCATCTGCTGTGCTTGCTGCTTTTTTAAAATGCTTCTTTGCCAGCTGCTCTTGTAATATCTTTGTCACTTGATCTGATAAATCTTCATTCCAGCTGAAATATAAGTAGTCATTGCTCTAGTGCTCTTAACTTTTCTTCAACTTCCTGTTATTTGGGGCACTAAAAACTATAACTTCATGTAAGTTTTTTTTTAAAAAAACATTGCCAATCAAAACATTTGCATTATTTCTTGTTCTCTTCACAATTCTCAGAATAGTCAAATTTGATTAAAAAGAGAAGGGATTTCTAACAGATATTTTCTCTAAACTCCTGTACCAGACTTCTGTTGATTCCTTCAATTCACTTATTTACAGGAAACTGGTAGCCTTATATTCTTCTTACAGTCCTGCAACAGCTACCACTGATTCAGCCACTCGATGACCTATAAGAGAAAATCAGCAGCTCTTTAACACTTCAAAACTTAGCATGCAGTTCATCAGTAACAGACAGCTTTCTGAAGGAGAAATTTTCACTTGTGGGGTAGGTTTAAACTGGAATTTAAAAACTATTATACTGAAGGACAAATAGATTTATTGACAGGTTCACTATTGGAAGCATTCAACCTAGAGAGGGATGGGGTTACAAGACCTCTTTATAAACTTATGCAAATTACTTATTTTATCTAATTAGTCATCTTTTTACATGTAATTATTACAAGCAACAATGCCACAATCATTGCAATCATGATTAAGTTAAATCATGCACCATATACTGTATATAACAGGAGTGTAGATAAAATGATACCGTATTTCTCTAATAAAGCAAAACCTTTAATAAAACAAAAAGGGCTCATAATCTACAGCAAAACTTATTTTTATTAAACTGTTATCTAAAAACTTGGTTTCAGATGCTTACGGCTAGCCTATTAATAGACTCTCTGGTTTCTATTAACTTTCAACTGCAGCCTTGCCTTCTTTGTTGTTAACACGTTCATCACCATATTAGCAGCTTTTTAACTTAGGTGCTGCTGAATATTCCACAGCATTAACTTCCTTAACCTGTTGCTGAATCTACCATATTACTTAGAAGGAAAATGTATGTGAATTGGGGTCTCAAATCAGACACTTAAATTTCTGTCCTACCAAACTTTTTCGTCAGTTTGTATACTCTCTGAAACTCTCTGACTTACGGTATATTTTGCCTACACTCTATTTTACTTTTCCCCGCCCCTTGTAATGAACATGAAAGGTTCAGGAAGGCCTGACAGCTGCCATGCAAATATATCTGATTAGCAAATAAGAATTGTAACACTATGCTTTTGAGAATATTATCTGAATCTATTTTCTAAAAAAAAGTCTGAAAAGAGTTACTTGAGGTTATTATTAAATAGCTGGGAGCAATTAAAAAATGATAACCTGTGCTACTCCGCTATCACACACACACACATGTTAATTGTGGTTTAGTAAGATTATTAATATTCTCCAGTAATTCCCATCACTGAAACCCAGAACTGTCCCAATTAAGTCCAGCCATGAGCTGACTAAGGTTAGTCCACAGAGCAATCGCCAACTAGTCCACAAATAACTTGAAAATTTCTCAAACAAAATAACTTCACTAGACAAACTTAAAACCACCAGGCAAAGTTAAATCCACGCACAAGAAAACTCATGAGGCAAAAAAAGTCCAGTGTTTCCAAGGCACGATTCCATTCCAAATACGGTGTCAATCCATCGTGAGGCCGGAATCACGACAACCAGGAAACTCACAGCTAGGAAACAAACAAGTTGTTCTCAGCAACACCTCCATCTGTCTGGTGTGATAAATAACCAGCTTCCGGTGCAGCCATCAAGATGGGCAGAGCTTTCTCGTCTCGAGCAGTCTGGCTGATCTTCTCTACGCCTGCCTTTTCTCTGCCCTATGTGTTCTACAATCAGGAGGGCAGTTCCTCCTCCTCTTTGCTGGTCATCTGCCACTGCATGCTTTTCCCAGCTGGAGCCTCAGCCAAATACCTTCCCAGATGGCCATTCAGACCCATCAATCAACTCAGTTCCTGATATGCCAGGAATCAGTTCATCTTTCCCCTAGTGGACATCTAAGGAGGTTTCTGGGGAATCGTCCAAGGGAGTCATCATATAACCTCAAGGTAAAGATTTAGATGACAAATCATCAATTTGGTTCCAGAAATTACTATGCAGTCTTGAAACAGAGATTCAAAAGGTTGAACAAGAAATGATTAATTTTGCAGTAGAATCCTAGCTATTGTTAAATCATTATGGCTTTTGACAGTTTAATTTCAGGCTATTTTAAACCATTATTTCTTTGAGCAATGAATACAGAACTAGACAAGAATTAAGTAGAAACAGGTTCTTTCTATGGGATGCCAAATTAAAATCAAAGATTTTAATAAGCATGGAGTGGTAACGTATTTTGGTACACACTGTAAATGAAGCATCACTCCCTCTTTCTCACCACTCGTTCAAATTTTCAATTGTCAAATGTTTTCTAGGAATGGAAGCTCTAGAAAATGCTATCGGCAACCTTATAGTATACTGGTGCCATATGTCACAGTGGTTAGAATGTAGTACTGCAGGCTAACTCTGTATTCCACAGCCCAGAGTTTGATCCTGATCGGCTCAAGGTTGATTCAGCTTTTCATTCTTTTGAAATTGGTAAAATGAGAACCCAGATTGTTGGGTCCTCATTTTACTCTGACCCTTTAGCCCACTGTACTGTACTGTAAAGCACTATGAAGCAGTATATTAGTGCTACTGCTACTGCTATTATTATGCATCGAAGCCACCCAGCCTGGAACCTACTGGTGAAATTCTGGAGTTCTTCCAGACACATTGTGAGTGATCCCAAAACTGCCAATCTGGAAAACATTTCAGCAGACTGCTAAGAAGCCCCTTCTTTTTCAATACTGACCCAAAGTGGCTTAAGGCTACACAAATTGCTTCACTGAGATTAATAAGGTTGCCTCTTCATTTCAACAAAGAGAATCAAATGGTCTTCCTGGCATAAATCAAGTTGTCGCAGTGACTTTAAGTCATTTCACACAGGCTTAGTTCTTAGACATTTATGCACCTGAGGAAGAAGTGTTCTTAAAACAATAGATACTGTGGCAAGAATATAATTTCCCAGATATTCCTAATTTAGAAGCTTTAAGAAGAGCATGAATAAAAGCAACACATAAGGACAATAAAAGGACAATGAGCCTTAGGAGTCCTGGAGTTGAACAAATCATGAAAGCAACTCAAGGTTTAATGGATTTGAAAAAAAGTCTAAATAAAAGGCAACTTTTTTTTAAAAAAAAAGCATAAGTAGTTATAAACACATCTGGCAACAGATATGGTATGCAATAAATATTGATGATGGCAAACAAGAGGATAGATTTGTAGAATCATTATTCTTGAAGAGATTTCTCTGAAGAGGTTCAATAGTAAAACTTTCATATCCATCCTTTGCTGGAAGGACACTCTGTTCCTTTAGAATTGGTTCAGACTATGGACTACCCAAACAGTTGCTTTCTTAGTTTTTTTTTAAAGTGAAATTCTAATAAGAAAGCATAACTTGTTCTTGCTGATATTGGCATGATATGATATGCCTCTGAAAACTGAACATCTCTCTTTCTAAGCTATATATCCCATAATCTTATAGATTTGGTTGTTGTTGTTGTTTCAAAAGAAAAGAAAACTCAATACAATGATGCCCTAAAGAGAAGCTCTTTCTAGGACATTAGAAGTGGGATGCTGCCAGAAAGACTTACCTAGCTGTATCTAACCAGAATCAATGGATATTTATTTCATATTTTCTTTTTTTTAAACAGGTTTGCTGTGGTAGGGGGAGAAAGGAACAGGAAAATACAGGATGGGTGCAATGGAACATGCCATCATTTGCTTTCTTCTCCATAAAATAACCTGAATGAAGCAGAGTAACTGCCATTTATGGAGTTTCCCATGTTCTTTATAGGATCTTAGGAAAATAAAATGCAATTGAGGCATATTTATTAATTTGCACAGCTGTGCAGTGTGCACACTTGGAAAAGGATTTGGAAGATTCACGCTTTGAGTCTTGCATGAGTGCAATATCTCTCATTTTCAGCATGTTGCTACTTTGACAGCCACATTAAAGATGCCATTGCTTTCATGGCCCCATTCATTAAAGAGATGGCATCTTTTTCCAGCAAAAATCTGAAGCTAAGAAGAGCTCTCCTTGCAGAGGGTTCACATCCATCTTTCAAATCATCTTCAAAGGATGCAAATCACCATTCATTTCCTTGAAGAAGATCTCAGACCTTTAAAATGCTGGTGAAATATGAAGAGCAAGGGTGGTTGGACATAAATACAGGCACATGTTTAAGACTATTTTTTTTTTGTAAGAATAGCAAAAGACCAATACTTCTCTGTACTTACCTGATTGCAGAATGCCAGCTAGCAAATTTTGTAAGCTGAGTCGTTCCATTTTCCAAACAAAATTGCTCACAGTTGCTCTGTGTTGGATGTCAGATTGGGATATCAAAAAAATAAAGCTTCTGGACAGTGTGATTGAAGCCCCACCCCTTTTTACTATGCATTGCACATGAGATGTTTATAACAATGAGTGTGGCTTTTTATCACATGGTCACAAACAGCATTTTGACTTCTCAAACTTTTCTATCGATCTCTTGATTATAATAGACAATATTCCATTTCTACAATTCTTAAGCATGAGCTCATTTCATTTTATTTTCTTAAGAGATAGCAATCTTTTTAAATGTCTATACATTTGGTGTAGTGGTTAAGGAACCAGGCTGGAAACTGTAAGATTGTGTGTTCTAGCCCAGCTCAGTGAAAAGTCAGTGAAGTGATCTTTGGCCAACCATTCTCTCTCACAAGAAACAGACAATGGCAAGCCACTCTTGAAAATTTTTGCCAAGAAAGCTGCAGGGAGTAGTCCAATAGTCAACAAGCATCAAAAACTCAAAACTAACATGTATATACGCACACAATTTACATGTATTTCCCTAACACATTTTGTATACAAGATTTTCCATACTGTGTATATGATTTTTCCTAATGTATGCTTTCTCCTACATATTTTTTGTTTTATAAATTTTTCCATTAGGCTAACTACAATATATCTTAACATTCAGAAACATATGAAAAGCAAAGGACAATATATTCTGATCTACCTGTAAGCTGGTGAATGCAAAATAATTTGGTCCACATTAAAATGAAAGTTCGTATATGTAAAAATAAATAATTTTTGGAACCTTGTATGAGAGATTGTGCACTGGATTTTGTCCAACAATTCACCCATAAAAACCCTTATTCATCTGAACAGTATTATTTTAATTTAAAAAGAAAACCCAAGGAAACAATGACGGGGCTTGTTATAGTTTGTTCAAGTATAGACACAATTTCATACTTTCAGTTATGCCCCAATCATCCTTTTTAACTCTATTCTCTGGAAGACATTGCTTTAACATTTTCTATGCTAATCTATCTATCTATCTATCTAT
>JAEANM010021527.1:0-11830 GCA_017656035.1 Myanophis thanlyinensis
CCCGGCCCCTCTGTCAAATTTTAGAAACCATTGTGGCCCGCGAGTCAAAAAGTTTGCCCACCCCTGGTATAGATAGAACATGGTGATACAGACTGCTTCTAGGTTAGCAAAAGAGTGAGACCCAGGTATATTCTGCTCTTATTTATTTAACCTATATGCTGAATTTATATTAAGAACAGCTGGGTTGTAAGTTGATCATTAAACATTGGAGGGCAAAAAACATAAATAAACCTAAATTATGTGCATGACATTACTCTGATAACCAAAACCACAAAGAATCTGCAAGCTCTAATGTTAAAGTCAAGGAGTGAAAACCCAGGCCTAGAATTAATATAAAGAAGAATAGACTAATGATAATGGGCACAATAGCCAGCCTTAGAATTGTGAATGGAAATACTGACGTTGAACTAATTTATCCTAAAAGACAAAAGCTATCAACAATAAAGAAACAAACAATTAAGAAAAATGCAGAGACTAACACTTGTAGAGCAGGAATTAAGTCTCTGGGAAAAGATATTTAGATGCTATGATGTGTTATACCTACAAAAATTAGAACAGGGCAACCAATGATATCCCCTGTGATAGAACAGAGGTCCCCAACCCCCAGGCTGTGGAGCACTAGCAGGGCATGTCCTATTCAGAACCAGGTTGCACGAGAGGCAGGTTGGCATGAGTGCACACACAGCTCAACGTGCACCAGCAGTGGGCCGGTGCACATGTGCGCGCAGCAGTTGAACTGCATGTGCATGTGTGTGCACTCTGGCCCACCACTCACACGAGTTCAGCTACACACACATACATGCCGATCCACTGCTCACATGGCCAAATTCCCCTCTCCCACCCCACTCAACCAGACCACCAAACTGCAATGGTTGGGCATCGCTGACATAGAACATTCCCTGTTCTATGGAAGTAAAAATTGAACTATGAAGAAGTGGGCTGGTAAGAATATTTTTTATTTGGAACTTTGTCATGAGAGAAGACTTCTGAGAATATGGTGGTCATCGTGGAAAAAAAATCTATGTGGCTACAAAATCCATCTATTTGGCTACTGAGCATCAACACCAACTTGACTGTACACAGTCAATCAAAAGTTAAAGAACAAAGCTATATATGGTAAATGATTGGGCACAAAACACAAATACTGTACATCTCTTTGCTGATGGTATGCTTACTAAGAATCTGAACAGAGACAAACAACAGTTGTTCTTTAAATAATGTACAGATTAGAGCGCAAAGATCTCCATCCGTTATATAACCCGAAGATTCTTTCAGTTTTTGAAGCAGCGATCCCCTTCCTTCCCTCACCCTGAATGCCGCCAGCCAACAGTGTTACAATAAAGAAAATTCTCAGAACAAGTTGCATAATGGCCCAGGGGTCTATTCAATTAAAAAGAAGCAGTAGGAGGTCCCACACAGAATACCCAAGTACATCAGGGCTGTTAAGTAGCTCTTTGGATCCTAGCCACTGTTTCAAATGTTGTATTTCTGGAAAGTGTCCCAGTCTTAAAAGGTTCAAACAATAGCGTATATACTTTCCTCTCATCAGAGTAATGGAAAGAATGTATTGAAGCACAATTTTTATGAAGGAAAATTTCTATAATTGTCTTAATCACTTTGAGCAGGGAAGCCTCCACTAGCAAGTATTATGCATAGCTAAGACTTCTCAATATGAAGCTGGGCCAAACCAGTAATTCCACTTTCTCCTTGTGTTTTCTGTTCTAGATTCAGTGAAGATTGGATGCTTTCTTGAGCATCAAACCTGGCGACATGCATCTAACAGCTCTTTTTGAAAGTCTGCCCAAAGAAGAGTCTCACTTACAGTCTTTATTTAGCCAGACAAAAATCCTAATTCCCATAAAACAAATCAGTACTAAATATTGAAACTACTGATTCAGACAATCTACAGGGTTACTTCATTGACAATACAAAATTGGAAAGTCAAGACTGGAGAATATGCAGCAATGGAAAATCTGACTGCATATTTGGAACAGAAACTAATTGAATTCAAGACGAAATGGCTCCCTTACATGCATCTTATCACACAGAAACTTGAATTTAGTCACTTAAAATATGGTTTCTGAAGGAAAAGAGAAATTGCCTTAATTAATTAAAATGAATCAAAGAGAAATGATCGATAATCATAGTAGTTGAAAGCACAGTATAAAACTATTTAAGTAGCAGTCAGTGGGGATGGGAGAACAAAAGAATGGGGTAGCTTGAATACTTCTAAAAACATTTTTCTGTTTTTTAAGTCTTCATTTTTCTTAATATTTATATTAAATCTCATCTTTTGAACTCTCACTTCAACTATCACCTCAGTAAATAGTTGATACAAAAGCAGCAATAATATGCATTTATATAAATTTCAACGAACAGCACAGATGCAAGGGATTATACTGCTATGAATGTACTTAGATGTATATTCTATTCTTTTCTCCCTTTTTTCTTTCTTTTATTTTTCCTACTGTTTTTACTTCACATTTTAAAATATACAAAGAAAATAAAAAACAGTGAGAAAACAACTTAGATCTCTGCATAATTCATTAAAAATCATCTATTATTTGAAAAGGCTACGGCACATATCCGATAAAGTTAAATGCTTGGAGAGCATTTTGCTACTCTTTTAAATTAGCAAAGTAGTTCTTAATCATCAAATCTTGCCTATTTTTATTTTGGCCAAATAAGAAATAATCTTTCCTTTTGGGAAAGAGTTGGGTCTTGTTGTCCTTAGAATAGTGTATCTACAATGGAAAAGGAAGTTGAGACAACAAAGAGAATTGTGCAATTGCTCTAGATACCCTGCACTACTGACCTAAAACTAATTAAAATTTGATCCTAGGAAAAACAACGAACCAGCTTTCCTTGTTTTTCTATCCATACATTTTAAGCAAAAAGAAACAAATGTAAAACCCTATCAGTTTAGCTGTTTTTAACCTTAGTTAAGTGCTTGAGAAACCAATTGTGAACTCCCTTTAGGCTATTTAGTCTGTCACATTTAATTCAATTCAATCTGCTGTATTTGATGCTGCCCTGGTTATGTGCTGCACTCTAGATGAGTTCTCAAGTAGAACTTTTCCTGTTATGAAATGTTGGGTTTCCCCCCAATCAGTATAAATTGTTGATTAGGAGATAAAAGTATTAGTCAGGTTATTAGATATGGCCACACTAAGTAGAATTGAGGCAATGAAAACCTGAACTATTTGCATCCTGTATAAACATATGATCTTTGTCAAGCCAGCTTTTCCTATAGCAAACTGACATTCTCTTCAATATCGATAAGTACCTTTATGCGTAATCACTCTATCTATGGGCACAAAGACAAGAAAGAAATAAACCTGTACTTTTATTTATTTACCGTCATTCCTTTTCAGAGCATCAGCAGAGTCAAATGTCTACCCTATGATGATGCCTGTATCCAGTTATTTTTCCCTGTCTTTCTTATTCTGTCTCTTTCAACACAATTTAAAGACACAGGAACTTGGATATACTATTGCATTTTAAAACTACCTCAGTTATGATACGTGGATCCCATTACACAACTATTCCCACCTTTTCAAAAGATGGTACTATTATTCCTATTATATACTTTTGAAAGCAATAATTAATCTGTTATTTGGTATACCACTCCATTCATCAAAAACATTACTACACTCCTTAGTACTTACTTATGATATCAAAAAGATATCAAAAATATAGAGAGCCAAAAGTGTATTTTTTACTATTTTATATATACAGTATTACTAAAAGTTCAAAACTTAATGAAAAAATTCTGAATAGTTACCATGCCATTTTCCCTTATATACTGTTCCAAAGGAGCCTGATCCAACTCTGGTTGAGAGCATAACTTCACTTGCTTCTATTTCCCAATAATAGCTTGAATCCCTCTGTCCACGTGGTCTCTGCAAAATAAGCAAGCATTTCTACTACAGACAGCATGACATGGAATCCATGTTTTAAGATTTTATTAAAAATACAAATGAAATATGTTTCATGAATACACAACTTGCATTGGCCACACAACATGTAAAGTTGAATGCAACTTCATTTCTGTTCCTCTGCTTCTTTTATAATACTCACTGCATTGTTGTCTCAATTTGCATGAGTTCCCCTAGCTCAGAGGTGACAAACTAGTGGCCCACGGACCAGATGTGACAAGCACAGGCCACACCCACCCCAGGTCCGCAAAGGGAAAAAAGTCACAATACATTACATGACGTTGCAAGTTTGACACCCGTGCACTAGCTAAGAGGCTGGAGCATATACTACCATTACAATTCTAACCTAGAAGATATGGGAGAATACCTCAAGTACAAATAAGAAAATATTCTACTTTATAAAAGCCCTGCACATTTTTGTTTAATTTAATTAAAGGATGTTAATGCCTATCCTAACCTCTTCTTTCTTTGAACAGTTATGCAGAGGGAAGATCTATTGGAAAACTTTGGGATTTCATCTGCAAGCTTTGCAAGCAGAGTTCCAGCCAGATATGGTAAAGAGAAAACACCAATTTTGATAAGTTCATTACTTTTTTTAGAAACTCACCTAATAGTCAGATTAGGTCAGAAACATTTAACGACACACATATACAAATCAGACCTGTATGTGCAGATATTTGATGTCTGTATTACATTCATTTCATACAATTATATTTTAATACTTACTATTTTTTTTTCTTGCGGATTAGCTCCTGCAGCTCGCTCTCTTTGAGCCGGTACTGGTGTTTTAGGCTGTGACCACCCTGTTGGACTTGTATTGTTGGGGCTTCCTGACATAGGTGGTGGTGATGCTTTAAATATTTAAAGAAAAAAGTAATAGATTCTTAATAATAATAATAATATTAATACTCCTTCACAAGCAAAGATTGCAGACAAGAACTACCTAACATCAAACTTGCATATATGCCATATTGTATAAAGACTAAATAGCACATGACACTATTAATGCTAGCTTATACTGGACTGTGACATTTTAGCCCTTCCTATTTATACAGGTAATCCTCACTTAACGGCTGCCCTGTTTAGCAACCATTCAAAGTTGTGACAGTGCTCAAAATTACTACCAATCCTCATACATATGATCATTGCAGCATCCCACAATCATCTGACCACCATTGATGTATTTCACTGCCAGCTTCTGATAAGCAGACTTAATGGAGACGCTGGCACTTAATGACTGCAGGGAAAAGTGATGTTGGTCGGCCACAGTCACATGATGTCTTGCTTAACTACTGTGTCACTTAATGACAGAGATGACAGTCCTAACTGGGGTCGTTAAAGGACTATCTGTATACACTACTCGCTATAATGCAAAATAGAGCAGTTTCTCTTCAGAACATTATGTCTGACCCGAGTATTCTAAATAGTTGGAGCATTTCCAAAAGTGCCTGTTTCAGGAACATTTTGAAACATTTTCTTTATCCCAAGATATACATTTGGAGAGGACTAAATCTGGAACATTTGAAGTAGCCCATTCTGGCAGAAAAATTAAAAAGGTGTGGATGGATTCATTTCAAAATTTTAAGGAGTATCTAGTTACCATATTTTAGGGAACGCACTCACCAGATTCACTGTGACTACGTATAGCATCCTGAAACAAAAGGAAAAAATACGGTCACTCTTTCAATATAACTTCTGTGACAAACAGAACAGAGTAGCCAATGTCTCTGTAAGAGAACCTGACTCAGCAGTTTTGATTTTAGTCTTCAAAACATTAGCCAAGACATATAGTGAGAAGGGATATTGGCAATTCAAAGTACAAGGAATTCGGACTGCACTTTCAGCAATTATAACATGCTTAGCATTCAAAATGAGGCCCGAGTGATTTATTTGCAGTTTGTGCAGGAATATCAAAATTGTTATCCCCATTTTTGTGCACTGCTTAGAATTATTTTAATAAGTTGTTTACAAGCAATCCAAAATAAATAAATTAAGAACAAATGCATAGGATGGTTTTAATATATCAAATTCATTTTCGCATCAAATGGTTTTTTATCCTAGTGTCCAAAGCAGATACTTTGCTGAAAACATAGCAACAAACTGGATCTGTAAAAAAAAAAAAAATTCAGAGACCCTTCGGCATAGCACTGCTGCAGCTGAGCTGGTTTCTCTTTCTCTTCCTTAATGTTACACATGCTAGTCTATGTAAACATGCACAGCTGTGATCAAACACACATTTGTACTCTTCCTCATCTGTCCAATATCATCCAAATCAGTATTTGGATAATTGACAGAAAGATGTACAGTATATGCCCAAATACTCCAGAAAGCAAAACCAAAGGTCAAAATGTAGGCAAAAAAATGTCTTGAAGATGCTGAACTTGTTTGTCCTTGTAAATTGGCTACAAATCACTCGGAATTTTTTTGAAAGATAAGTGGGTTTGAGAATGCTATCCATAAAACAGAAATAGTAAAGGTTCAAATAATTCTCTAATAAAGCTATGAACAATTGAATGTGTTGTGACTGCCAGCAAAGCTGTCAGCAGACTTGGACAGTGAGGCGATTGGGGAGGAACTTGGGCCAGTCCTGGAGTCTGGGGAAGGCTCCAATGGGTGCTCTGCGTGGGAGGCAGAGATGGGACCAGAGCCCTCCGACTATTATCAACTGCCTTCAGAGTCGGAGATTAGTAGGGAAGAACAGCTGGAGCCTGTTCCAGATGCATATATGCTATCAGAAGAAGGGACCAACTAAGGAGCAAGAGTCGACTCAGAAGTAAAGGCACAGGTGGACACTGAATGGTCCTTCTCATAGGGAATAAATAGGAGCAAAAGGGGAGTGGTGACTGTGGGAAACAATTAGTTTGCATATTATGAAGATTTGCTCATCTGAGTTCATGCCTCACAGAGACTCCTTGCCAGGTATTTCATTTTACAGCCTTGTGACTGGAAGCTCTCAGCCTGGCAACTATCCAAGGACTGATAAAATTTGTTCTTGCAATAAAACCTTGAAAAGTTTATTGCCAGAACTTTTCTGGATGTGAATGATAGGAATTCTGTTATAAAAAAGACAATTCTGAACAACTTCAGGTCCTAAGAATGATATATAAAACCAGCTTATTTATTGTTTTCATTCTACTTTTGCAAGGCATAAAAACTGTGTTCCGGATAATCAGCAGAGCTTCTGAAACAGTTCTTGCCATGTGCAAAGGGAAAACAGCATGTATGCACTAAATCAGGGCTGTCAAACTTGTGGCCCACGGGCCAGATGCATGACATGCTGGCCCTGCCCCCTCACGGTTTAGCAAAGGGGGGGGGAAATCCTGATACGTCACATGACATTGCAAATTTGACACTCCTGCATTAAATGATGCCTTAGATCCTTGTCAGATAGAAAGTAACTGTTGCACATTCTTGTAGGTTTATGTAGAACACAGGTTGTTTTCCCGTGTTTTTTTAAAAAATTAATTCTATTTTCAGAAAGACATAGAACCAAGGTCACAAATTACTAACGTTAAAAATGGCTGTATTAAAAACCCATTTATTTCAACAAGGTGGCCTGGCCTAACACTTAACGGGGTTTTAAATTTTTTTTAAATTAATTATCTAAATTTTAATTTTTGAAATTTTAACTTTACATTGGGCCATCGATTTAATCTTTTTAATTACATTTTAACGTTTCTATCTGTTCTGTTTTAAATGGCTGTACACCGCCCCAAGTCCCTTGGGAGGGGAGCGGTATAACATTTTTTGAAAATAAATAAAAATAATATTTCAGCCATTTTGAAATTATGCCAAATTCAAGTTTTACACCAAGTCTTACTAATTTGAGAATCACTTACTTTCACTTCAGTTATGTATTGTGAGTTCTCTTTTAAAAGAAAAAAATATATGCTAAAATCTTATTTTACTGAACTATGAATGCAGATTCCCATTCAATTGCTTAGTGAGAATCTACACTGATTCTTCAATAAACAGATGACTATTTCTGGCTCTATTTTTGTATATGTATTTAACCAGCAATTGGAAAATATAAGAGGATGATATCAAAATGCAAAAGTTCAGGCTAAGTGGCTATGGGATCTTATTCTATAATGCTATACTTCAACTGAAATTCTTCTAAATAAAAACAGCTCTGATTTTTGTATTAGGGTCAAACAAACATGCCACACCAATACTTCAATATGAAGTTTCAGTTAATTCACTCTAATCTGGTCAGCTGTTTTAGCAATTTTGTTAAATGAACCAAGCAAAGGCATCCAGATAATACCTACTCTTCCCCTTAAACAGAATCGTCTGCACCAGGACCTGGGAGAAGTATTCAGGCTGTTATTCTAGTTCAAAGCAATGAGAAATAAGAAAAGAACAGAAGTAGTAGTAAAAAAAACAGTTTCCAGCTGCTAAAGATGAAAGAAAGAAGTACAGAACAGACTTTGGGAGAAAAAAGAGTTAATGTAGTAGCTAAGCTAGGTTACACTCTCTAAGAACTGCAAGAATTTTAAAATTGATGCAATCGCCTCACAAAGTTAGAGAAGCAGATCTTCCATAGACCATAAACGCCCCCCTAACTTCATTCATTCAATGAAAAATCAAGGGGAAAAATATCAAAAGTATCATGGAGTCAAGGAAAAATCATTCCCCACCCCCACCCCTGTTCATCTCTATAATTTAGGAAACACTCCATTGCTGGTTTCAGCATTTCTAGATGTGAGACCGTAACATATTTATCTGTTCCAGAAAAGGCAGATCAATGCAATGTACATGAATACAAAGAAAAACCCACCACATTCATGCAACCAGATCAAGGAACTCAAAGTTCTAACATTGCCATGTCTCTAAACACTGTAAATTTGGTAGCTACTACCTGGGGATTTTTTTGTTTTTAATAGAAAAGGCAAAGGGTTTTCCCAGAATGAAAATCTGAACAACAGTATTATGCAAGAATATTTTATCATAACAAGTCTCTGGGTATCTTTCATAATCTCCTCCTATGCGTTTTAACATCCACGTACTTGAAACTTCACCAATATTAACAATAGCTCCCAAAATCTACACTGGCCACATACTACCCTGCTATTTGGTATCTGCATTGGGAAAAGAAAATCATTATTATTTTTTTTTAACTTTTTTAGTATAGTAAGTAAAAATTAAATCTAAAATCTTTTCGATCTCAAGCAAACAAACATTTAACAATCCGTGCTTACTTTTATTCATGGTAGGCCTTATAATAACAAGATATTATCTATTTATCTATTTATTATATTTTTATTCTCAGAAGATGTATGTGTTTAAATGCTAAATTGGAAAGAATAATGTAGCAGCCTTTTTATCTCAGACAGCATAAATAGCATATTATTGTAGGTCCTGTGATACAAAGACTGTTCTTTATTCTAATCAGTCAGCTACTATAAGCACAGTTGTAGTACAGTCATAGTTATAAAGACCAAAACTGGCTCCACTGTCCATTAGTTAGCAGAGATAATAGCACTGAAAGTGTGATATGTCACTAGATTTAATATACATGGCAGCAATAATATGTTCTTTGATCCTCCAATAGCATAGACAATTGCTAACTTATGTGGGGGTGTTGCCTGAGAAATGTTTGAGAAAAGGGACACACAGTGAATAAACAGCATACAACGTAGCTTAACGGTTTAGAAAATCAGGAAAAATATGTCTGAATGAAACCACTTTAAGAGTTATTAAATAGACATACAGTTAGATATTGTAAAATACCAATTAAATAATAGAAAATAAGAATACCTCAATTATCCGGTTATCCACAGGCATAGTAGTACTGACCATGTGGACATTTGGGGTAGAGGTGGATCTCTGCCTTTGAGAAAGGGAACATTCAGGAGAAGGATTTGTTCCGCTGAATGTGAAGACGTGAGGTGTAGAATATCTATGCTGAGAACTACGGAGAGAAAACAAAATTATAGATGTATGCTTTTATATGAAGAACTCAGCATTAACTTGGGAACATCGATAGAGCCTATTTAAGAATAACAAGTTTTATAATACAGTTCTCTAGAAATAAAAAGTTATTTTAGAAATGATCACAACTATGTTTTCCCGCCCTAATCCAGCCTGGTTTTTTACACTAGACTCCCAAAACATTTAGATTAGAGAAACCAATTTTAAATGATGGCTTTGAATAAGGAACGTGTCCGTAAATTGTAGATTGATTCTCAACTATGGAGTGCTTTACAAAGTAACTCCAGGTAGTCCTCGCCTAATATTCATGCATTCATTCATGACTGCCTTCCCAATTGCTTCCCAATCCCCAGCTGACCTTTCCCTCCCTCATCCCCATCATCTTTCCCTCCCTCAACTGTGCTCTCCATCCCGGCTGCATGTGGAGGAGCACTATAGCAATGTCCCACACGCCAGGGGTAAAAACTATGAGTGGCGGACAGGGGGCAGTGTTGTGCACTAGGGAGCTTGGGCAGGTATGCACTGTGCACCACTACTAGCTGGGGCCTTCTTTCCCAGGATACCAAAAAGCCCTGGCTGTGGTGGCACGAAAGAAGGGCATCGCTGGTAGTGACATGAAATGTGCTGTGTATGGCAGTGGGTAGGCGATGTGGCAGATAGTCCGACACGTAAGAGGGAAAAATTAGGTGGGTGAGAGGAAAAGTGGAGTGGAAGCAGTTATTGCTTTAATGTGAGAGCAAAGGAATTACTTCTTAACTTATGATGACTGTGCTAAGCTCCACTACTTTGCTGGGTGAAGTGATACTGAAGAAATGAATCAATTTGAGCTCCTTCAAAAAAAAAAAAATCTTCCCATTTTACACATATGAATTTGCCCGGAAATTCATACTACAGCTACCTTGTGGAAAACAGTAACAATTTATTATAATAAATCTTAAAGGGCCGCTTACTTAACGGGCATCCGAGACACAGATTCACGTATTCGCCGAGTCATCAAAGGAGGTGCTGAGATACCACTATCACCAACATTTGAATGTGGAAATAATCTAAAATCAAAGCATTCAAAGAAAAAAAAATACTGAATTCAAGAGATCTTAACATTTCAACCAGGGCAATTGTGTTTTTTTTTCCAAAAAGAACAATCATCTTAGGGAAAACGATAATCGATTGACACAGTATTTAAGTTTTAAAATGCATTCACGATACGGTATGCCATAACTAGAAGGTATTGTATAAACCATGGTTAAGCAACGTATGACTTAGCATGATAAACTTAGAATTCTTTTACAGATAGTCTTTTCTCATTTTTTTCTTGATAGCATCGAATCTTACAGAAGGGAATAAGGATTGTTATATTCTGTTTCTCCTTTATTTTGAGAACCAGTTTTTATAAACAATTAAAACTATACATTTGAACAGGTAATAATATAGACAAAATGCTTCTGTTTGGAAATACAGAAGTGCACACTTTTTATTACCAGAATGTTGCTATGTTATTTCAAGTGCACCAATCTTCTTGCATTTATATATTAATCTTGATCTGCTTAATCTTCAATCTTCAACTGCTTCACTCTGCACATCTCTTTCTCTCCATTTTTTCCTTAACTTTCTGTTCAGCCTTGTTTATAATGAAATGCCCACCTAACCCTCTATTTACTTTAATACAAAGCACATGCATGTAAGTTGTAGAATGTAGATGTCCATCTTCATGGATTGTTACTATATAATAGTGAAGGGGCTTGCATATCTGAGTAATGCAAAGAGCTATGCCAGGGATGGCGAACCTTTTAGAGATCGAGTGCCCAGACTGCACGTCTGTCACTCTGTCTCTGTCTCTCTCTGTCTATCTATCTACGAGGGCTATCCAGAAAATAGATTACGTTTTCGTCTGTAGCAAGAAGGGGCGGAGCTAGCATGGCCATCTTTGGTCTGTGTGTCCGCCGCTCAGTCTGCATCTA